>VSMD01099566.1:0-14218 GCA_008750895.1 Mirza zaza
CCCCCATCCCTGCCCCCCGTGTGTGCACTTATGCAGGGACACAAAGGGCTGCTGAGACACACCGTAAAGGCACAAAGGAAGCCACCCCTGGTGGTGGGTGGGGTCACGGCTGAGGTTTATGTTCTTTTTGCTCATCTGTATGGTGCTTTGCAAAAAGTTTTTATGACGCCCACGTAATGTTTTTGCAGTTAGTTATGTTTTCAGACTTGTGAAAGGAGATGAGGGGAGAGCACATGCTGGGGTCAGCGGGGGCTGCAGCCTGAGCCACCAGGGCAGTGGGGGAGGGGCTGGGGGGGACACAGCCTGGCCAGGGCAGCGCTGGTCAGGTGGAGGGTCACACTGCAGCCCTGGTGGGCACCGGCCCCCCCGGGAAGGCTCCAGGCCTGACTTCATGAGGGGCCAGGCCAGAAGGACGGCGGTGAGGATGCTCCCGCCCGCCCAGCTCCTGGACACTCCGGGCAGCACTGCCAAGGGCTGGGGCAGTTCCTGTCCTCATGTGCCCCGTGTCTCCACAGCCTACAAAGAGAAGATGAAGGAGCTCCCGCTGGTGTCCTTGTTCTGCTCCTGCTTCCTGGCTGACCCCCTGAATAAGTCGTCCTACAAATACGAAGGTCAGTGAAGGCTCAGGGAGGTGACGGGCAGAGGGCTCCTGTGTCCCGGCCCTGGGGCATAGCACCCTGGCCCGGTTTCCTTCCCAGAACCAGTGACGTCAGGGCCACGGACCTGAAGGGATGAGCTGCAGGGGTGCGTCCCCAGCACTGCGGGCAGCCCCTGAAGGGCCAAGTCAGGCGTCCTCAGGGTGCGCCTGATCTTAGTGTCACCTCTGTGCTTGCATTTAACACATGGAGGCTGCAGACATGCGAAGGGGACCCAGGTAGAGATTCTGCCCATGGACAACATCTAGACTAGACAAGAAATCGGACTCGGTGTGAACCGTGGTTCCCATGCCTCAGGGCTCCTCGGGGAAGGGCGGACCATGTTCTGGGGGCGTCCAGAGGCCGCAAGACGAGGCCCTGTGACAGCCGCACCATGTGGGGCCTGCGGCAGGGACAGTCCCGAGACACCGCAGGGCGCCCTGGATGCCCATGTCCTCCCAGGGGTGTCCGGGGGTCAGGCCGCCTCCTAATTTCCCAGTGAAAAGGAAGGGATGTGCCTGGCCTGGCACGGAGGGCCGGGAGAGCTCGGCTGACCTGAGACTGTTTTCTCCGTCTAGGCTGGTGTGGGAGACAGTGTAGGAGGAAGGATCAAGGCCAGCAGGAAGACAGTGCTGACTGGAGAGAGAGAAGAGCGCAGGGTAGGAGGGAGGCGGGAGAGGCGTCCGCAGCGAGCGTCAGACGGGCAGCGGGGCGAGGGTGGACACGGGGTGGGCGGTGGGGGGTGATGTGCTCCGCTGTCTGTCACCACCGACGACAAGCTGAGCAAAAGCTCAACAGTCAAGGAGCCTGGTGGCAGAAACAAAAACAAAAGCTGCAGCTGTCCTGAAAGATCTCATGCCCTAGGGCCCCCGCCCACGGTGGCTGCAGACGCCCTGGGGTCCCCAGCCCCCCACACCTGTGTGCACCTGTGCATGCGTGCTGGGCACCCCCACTTCCTCCAGGACCTGAGCAGACCCCTTCCTGCCCTCTGCAGCGGACACGGTGGACCTGAACTGGTGCGTCATTTCCGACATGGAAGTCATCGAGCTGAACAAATGCACCTCGGGCCAGTCCTTTGAAGTCATCCTAAAGCCGCCCTCCTTTGATGGGGTGCCCGAGTTCAACGCCTCCCTGCCCCGGCGGCGAGACCCCTCCCTGGAAGAGATCCAGAAGAAACTAGAAGCAGCTGAGGAGCGAAGGAAGGTAAAGGCTGCCCCTGCTCCTCCCTCCATCTCAGCAGGAGGGGGAGGTGGCTGGAGAGGACGGGGGGGGGGGGGGGGGGGGGGGGGGGGGGGGGGGGGGGGGGGGGGGGGCCCTGAGCTGGGGGGAGGTCACCGTCAACCTGCAAACACTCAGGCAGCGTCCCCCAAGTGTGGGGCAGAGAATGAGGTGCCATTGAGGGGAACAGAGAAGTAAAAGTCCCTGGGCTCTAGGAGCTGATGGTTTGGATACGGGGACAGGGCAGTGCACTGTGTGCTTCCAAGAGGTGGCCTTATATGCACGGTGGCAAGAGCAAGATGTTGACAAACACTAAGGATTTAGGGAAAGCTCCTGCCCTGGTGTATATCCCCTGTGCTTTCTGCTGATTCTCACGGCCAAACACGGATGCCATCTTTGTGTCAGCTTTTATCTTTCAAGCAGAACATTCTCCTACCCTGAATTCTTCTAGCACATCCTCTCTACCTCTTAGGGCATATGTCCTGTGCTGGCCTGGGTTTTAGTTATTTATATATGTCTTATCTCTATTAGACTTTTCCCCCAGGTTGCTAGGACTATGCCTGGCACATAGTACAAGATCATTTAGTATTTGTGAATGAATGAATAAATCAATATGGCAATGAGTAAAAGGACACTGAGGATATTTAGAAAAAGGCTGAAAAAAACATATCAAAGAGTGCATGCAGAAGGCTTTGAAGGTGGTGGGAGAATCCAGAGAGTGTCCTTGCTTCCTGCTAAGGGGTAGGGACCAGGTCCAGGGAGGCGTGTGTTCTGAGTGTGCGGCTTTTCAGCTATGAGGGTAAAAATACACCCCGGCATCATGCTCACTCTTAAGGGCTCACTCTGAAGGGCCTCTTTCTGCCTTGTGCGTCCCCAGTACCAGGAAGCTGAGCTCCTGAAACACCTAGCAGAGAAACGGGAACACGAGCGGGAGGTGATCCAAAAAGCCATTGAGGAAAACAACAACTTCATCAAGATGGCTAAGGAAAAACTGGCCCAAAAGATGGAATCCAACAAAGAGAACCGGGAGGCCCACCTCGCTGCCATGTTGGAACGGCTGCAAGAGAAGGTGAGTGTCCCTAGACCAGAGAGGAGGCTCCTGGGACACCTGTCGTCCTTCCGTGTCAAGTGTACGTGGACCTGCATAGCACACGTCTGGGAGGAAGCAGACTTGGGCAGGAATGGGGGTGTTTCTATCAGATAGGACCCTTGGAGCGTTCCAAGGGGGTGATTTGGGAAGTCAGAGGCAAGAAACACAACCAAGCTCTGAGTTTCCTTGGGGGCTATTCTGCACCATTACACAACTGAAAGTTTTCATTGTCTCGGGGAGAGAATACCTCTTATTTTCTAGAGGAAGCCCGTCTAATGCAAGGGTGTAGGGACAGACAGGCAGTTCCACATTCCTGGTTTCACCCCTGAATGGACCGATTGGATTTAATGAAAGATGCTTTCTTGAGCTCTTGGCTCCAAGCCGAGGGTTTGAGGCACTGAGTTGCCCATTGAGCAGGAAACATGATTCTCTCCAAACCTCTTGACAGAGACCCAGTGAGCCACAGGTCTTTCCAATATGCTGCCTTTTGTCAATAAACTGAGTGGTGTCACCTGAATATGAGAAACACAAGAGGCTGGGTCGGTTCCGTGTCAGCAGAATTAACAGCCCGTTCTGCTGAGAACACGCTGGCCTCGTTTCCTGGGTCTCAAGACCGCCCCAGTTTCTCCTGCAGCTCCTGGGAGAGCTCCAGCTCTGTGTTTTATTTCCAGGAGCCGCCTGCTGCGCGGTGACTCCCGGGACCTGATCGGTGGCCTCGTCCCATGGTGAGCAGCGTGGTCCCCACTCCTCCTTGCCCATCCACCTAGAGCCTTAGGCCCTGGGCAACAGCTACTAGAAAGATCTGGTTTCTGCACCAAGGATCTGAGTGTTGTGTAGACCCTGGAGCCAGCCAGCGTGTGGTGGCCCCTGCCCGCTGATGCATAGGGACATCGGGAAACTCAGCAGGGCGTCACCTGGGAGGGAGCGATCTGGGTCTGTCTTCAGGCTGCCACAGTTATTGAAGGGTGACTTGGAGCAAACTCCAGAAGAAAGAAAATCTGGGGTTGGGATAGGCTGGGATGTAGGTTCTCAGGCCAAACCCAAAACAAATCATTGAGGCTGGACTCATGATACAGTGTTTGAAAGACTGTTTGCAAAACACTTCCATTCCATCATCCCACTAGCCTCACAGCAAGTCCACGAGGTAAGCAGGACAGGCGTCATCCTTATTTTGCAGATGAGGAAACCATGTCAGAGAAGGTCGATGACTTGCCCAGGGTCACATAGCAAACAAGCAGTGGCGCTAGGACTGGCACCCAGCTCTTTGGCTCCAAGCCAGGTGGCTCAAGGAGACCAGCCACCATTGTCCTGCCAACATTTTGTCATGGAGGGGGACTCTGGAGGCCAAGGAAAGGGAGTCTAGAAATACAGGGCACTGCCCAGTGAGCTCACCTGGGCATGGAGGTAGTAGATTCACAGGTGGAGAGATTGGAAGGGTCCACCTTTCTGAGTAACAGATGTTGAGGGGATGTGGACTCCAAGAAGCAAGATGTCAGAGCAAATATTGGAGTGGACTGGTGGAGGCGGGAGGCGGGAGGTGGGGGGAGAGCTAGGTGTGTGGTTTCCGCCATGCACACCTGTGCACCAGGCCAGAGACACCTCCACAATGCCTCTTGTGCCAGTGTTTGTGTGGGTCCCTAACCATCTGTACCAGATTCACTTGGTATAAAATTCAGCAATACAGATACTCGAACCCTACGCCAGACCTGCTAGCCCCACTCTCTAGGGGTAACACTTCCTAGGTCACCGTGATACATAGCAAAGTTCTAGAACTGTTGCCTCAGGCATGCCACTCCTCACTCCCAGGCCACAGTGGGTTCTTGGGTCTCTCCAGGGACAGATGTGTAGAGTAAGACATATTCTGGGAAGCCGGGCTGCCTCAGTGGGTCTACTCTGGGCTGATTGTGTCATCTGAATGTGATAATGCAGGCCCTGGTAGGGACAACATTTATGAGTACCTGCCATGTGCAATGGCCATAGTAGGAGTTGCAAAATACAATTAATCTCTGCCCATGAGGAAATTGCCATCTAATAGAAGACCCAGCTATATGCACAGTGAGCAGGTGAACATTAAAAATCGCAGAATTCGAGAGGGGGAGGAGCTTCCCACCCACACCCCTGTCTTTAAAGATCCCAGAAGCGAGCTGGCGAGGTCCCACAGTGAGTGGGCCTTGGAAGGCAGGCCCCGTCTTTTGGCTGCATCATGCAGTGAGACAAAAGAAGGCTCTCTTACAGTCGGTGTAGGAAAGCCCACCTTTTGGGCCTTGGGCAACATTCTCCAAAATTCTGCTGTGAATTTGTACTTTAAGAGCGCTCATCTTTCACCAGGGGGTTAAGGCGACTCTCCCTGAGGAGACAGACAAGAACTAAAAGCAGCAGGGGCGTGGGGTTTGCAGGGGAAGCTCGCAGCGAGGCCTGCCAGTCCTGTCTGCTCCTCTGGCATGAGCTACCTGCAGCGGCTCCTTGTATTCAGTCAAGCCGCGAAATCAGTCCAAACCCCAGCATGGCCAAATGAGGGACGGAGAGGTTGAGGGTCCTCGGGCCACCTCTGAGTGCGTCCAGGGCGGGAGGTTGGGATGCACCAGCCCAGGAGCTCCGGGGGCGTGGGGGGCACACCAGCAGGCTCCCCCACCTACCTCCTGCCTCTCACCTGCCGCCTTCTGCCCCTCTCAGGACGTCTTCGCAGCCTCAGCTCTTCACTTCCTGCGTGGTCATTCTTTGCTTTCGGTTCAGCTCCCTTTGTCGCCGGGGCGTAGGGGGGAGGGCAGCCTTGTGTGACCTGGCCTTTCCCTCCCTTCCTTCCCAGGACAAGCACGCTGAGGAGGTGCGGAAAAACAAGGAGCTGAAGGAAGAGGCCTCCAGGTAAAGCCCAGAGGCCAAAGAAGTTTCCAGCACAGCGGACAGCGCCCGCAGCGCCGCGTCCCGGGCAGCCCAGCGCGGCTGCGCTCCCAGCACTGGGGTTGGGGGGAGGGGGGTGGCCAAGGGGCGTTTCCTCTGCTTTTGGTGTTTGTCCGTGTAAAGAATTGACCAGTGAAGCCATCCTATTTGTTTCCGGGGAACAATGTCGGGGTGGGAGATGGGAGAGCAGGAGAGAGTTTGGGAAGGGGAGACGGAGACGAGCTCACTGGCGACGTCGCAGCCCTGCCCGGCGCAGACTCGGCGGGCCCTCGCTCTTCACAGCCCTGCCTGGGCACTGGGCGTCCAGGCGCCGTGTGGAGGGAAGACGAAAGCCGGGGCAGCAAAGGTCGCAGTGAGGGGCCGAGTCCCCCCGGGCGGGGCGGTGGCTGCAGGGCCGCTAGGAGCAGAGCGGGCCTGCCGGAGGGGTGGCTTCCGCCCTGCAGCGGGTGGGACAGGTCTGTGTGTGTGTGTGAGCCATTATCTTTTGATCATCACGACCAATGAAACATTGACTCCATGTCTCAATTCTTTATTTCCTGAGTCTGTCCTTTGGGTGATTGTTGGAATGTTCTGGAATTTTAGCCTTTACCCACCTGACCAGCAGATGCCCTTTTCTTCCTTAATTTTGCCACCTGAGCAAAACTGTGTTGAATCAAGCTAGCCTTTGGCATAATGGAAAGGTTTTTGTTTTTTTTTTTTCATTTTCTTTTCTTTTTTTTTAACCCCCCTTGTGGGCTGTCCTTTATTGGATTGAATGCACTGAAGTGATGAGAAAAGAAACTCAATCTTCCTTTCTGTGGACTGACATTCTAACTCGGTCCCCAAGACGCCGTGTAAGAAAGTTGTCTTAGGCTGTTCAGGCTGATAAAACAAAGCTCCTTAAACCAAGTAATTTGTAAGCAACAGACGTCTATCGCTCATGGTGTGGGAGGCTGGGAAGTCCCAGATCAAGGCGCCCACAGATTCCGTCCCTATCTGGTGAGGGCTCCGTTCTTTCCGGGTTCTCTCGTGGCAGAAAGAAAGGGCAAAAGGGCTTCCTGGAGCCTCCTATGTAAGGCACTAATCCCATTCGTATCCAAAAGGCCCCACCTCTTCTTAATACTCTATGTTGGGGGTTAGGTTTCAACATAAGAATTCGCAGGGGACCCCGACATTCAGACCATAGCAGAAGTCCTCAGCACTTAGGGGTCTGGGATTCTAGGTGGGTCACAAAATGTGAGTAAGGTCATAAAGTGTTTGTTAGTGAAAGACAGAAGGGGCATTCGGATCCAGCACCCAGAGTCTGCAGGACACCGAACCACTGCTGGAGAAGCCCTGTCCTTCCCCTGCCCTGCAAACAGGCGTGGGGGCAGGGGTGAAGCAGGCCTCAGGGCATCACTCTATCCTGCCCTGCACACTGTGTAGTTTTGTCTCGCTTTGCAAATAATCCCTTTGCTATTGCTAGTTTTTTCCCCCTCACCAGTCTACTGCAATTTCGCTTTATTTTAAGAGAAGATCACAGGAGGGATCCAAGATGACAAAAAAGATGGTAACGATGGTGACAATGGCAGCTAACTTAGCACTTGCTAGGTGCCTGGCAGTTTTCTAGGCTTTTGCATACTTATTATCTCACTTAATCCTCACACCAACTGTAAGAGGTGGGTACTCACATCACCCCATTTTGCAGACAAAGAAATGGAGGTCTAACAGGGTAAGTAACGGGCCCAAGGTCACACAGGTGATAAATGGGAGACCAGCGACCTGGATTTGGTGGTTTGCTCCCGGACTCCATGGTCTTAGCTACTCTGCTTCACTGTGCTGCTTCTAGACGCTTCCAAACTAGGGTGTGAGTACTAGGGCGGTGTCCCCCAAACTGTGAATTGTGACTCATTGGATGCTGAGATCAACTTAGTGGGTCCCACTCCACTTTTCTTTCTTTCTTTCTTTCTTTTTATAAAATGGACTAGAATAGAAAACAAAACATCAAAATGCATCAAAATGTAATGGGGGTATTGTTTCATGTTTTATATTTCGTGGATGCATGGACTGATCACAGCATAAAACATGTATATATATATATATATATATATATTTTTTTTTTTTTTACTGGGCGTAGCAGTTGAAACTCTTTGGGAGTCACTGTCTTAGCACGAGCATGGAGACAGAGCCAGTATGTGCAGGCTGCAGCCCCGGACCCTTTAGGAAGCTGCTGTGCTTGAGAAAGTGAGAACTGCAGCCATCAACAACCAGCTTTTTCTGAGCAAACAGAGACAGGAGAATGGATGGCCTCAAGGGTCTATTTTCACAAATTTACCCCATCGGTGCCTCCATCCTCCCGTTGGAATATCCAAGGCCGGGAGGAAGCTTCATTCCTGCCAATCTATTTTGCCAAACTGCTGCACCTGGCCATTCATTCATTCCGTGAATGAATGAAAACAGAAACAAGTTTTATTTATCTTCATGTCATGCCAGTCCCTTCTCCAGGATTTCTGTATAGGGTGGGATTAGGAGTGGCAATGCCATGGAAAGAGAGGCCGGGCCTCGTCTAGAAGCTTCCTTCGTACAGCACTTTACTTAAACACTGTATATATACATGAGATGGAGAAGGGAGATATCAAGATTAATATGCAGGCGACTAAAACCCACCTCCAAGACAGCCCAGCCTGGGGCCCCCACTAATCCCTGCGCCTGACAGTAAAAACTGAAAACTCCAATTACATGCTCAGCGTGGGGCCAGCTTCCAAGCGTTAAAAAGTGATTGCTGTGTTAAAAGATTTTTCAAAGCAGTTGGGACACACATGAAACGATGAAGGCAATGGTTCTTAAATTTTCAATTGACATCCAAATCCCTCTGAGAGCTTGTTAAAGTGGAGATTTCTTTGTTTTAGATGTTTGCAAATGAAAATAATTGACCAGACTTATTGCATCTTTTGAGGGTGTTGCCCTGCAACCTACATTTTAGAAAGCTATTTCCCAGGTGTTTTTTTTGTTTTTATGAGATTTAATAAGATTTTATCTTATTTTCAATTATATTTGGTTATTGACAAATCTATTAAATTAATATACAACAGGATAGGCAAACGAGTTGTTTACAGCTATATCTGTCCCTTCTATTTGGCCAGTGCCCCTGCCACTCTAGCTGTGCAGCCTCTCCCTGGGGTTCTGGGGCATCCCCACCATTCAGAAAATGGGGGGTTCAAGGTCATCACCCTGGGGGTCCTTAGAGCCTCACCTCAGCACTGTAGCTGGCATCCATTCCATTGGTTCAATATTTATTTGTTTACAATTGGCAGATAAGATTATACATATTTATTGTGTTCAGCACGGTGTTTTGAAGTATTTATGCATTGTGGAAGGAGTAAATTGAATTCCAGGTTTTTGGGAGCCAACTGTGACCCCAGTTTGAGGAGTTCTGCACATCTAGAACCAAGGCTTAGGCAGCGTCTCCAAGGGCAGGAGGAGGGGTTTGTCTCTGTCTCCTGGGATCCGCTGAGAAGCCTTGGGGTGGGGGTGTGGGGGGCAGGTGGCCCTGGAGCTGAGCCTTTAACGATGAGCAGACTCTGGGCAGACCCAGAGGGAGAGGCAGGGCTGGAGAGGTGGGTGTGGGCCCCGCCATGGGGTCAGGGCAGTAGCTGCAGCCGCAGGAGTGACTGAATTCCTCCGTCCGGGAAGAGTAGGAGGAAAGGGCCCTTAGATCCCCTGATGATGCAGCAGGAAGAGGAACAGGAGCCAACAAAGGTCAGTGTCAAAGAGAGGCATGTTTTAAATCCTGAGTTCCTAAACCAGTGCCTTCCATGGGGGCTGCAGAGAGCAATTTGGAAATGCATGGCAGCAATTTCGGTTAACACAAGGAGTAGTGGGCGAAGGCCAGAGATGCTAGATGCAGGAAGAGAATGTCTCAGGCCACCCTCAAATGCAAATGAAAAACCTGCCTGTGATTACCTAAGCCCAGAACCTGACTAAGTTTTACCATATAAACACAAACAGTTTTCACTCCAGTTTAAATCTACACCGGCTTTTCCAGAAATGCAAGTCTTCAGCTCCGCTAGTCTCTGGTCTTTGCCTTTGGTTGGGTTCATCTCTCTGCGCCCTCTCCTTGGCCTGAGTCCTAAACCTCTCTGTCCCTTCCCTGTCCTTGGATTCAACTCTGTTCTCCTGCTCAGTGTCTTCCCTCCCAAGCAAAATGCTACATTGGAGCCACCCTAACAAAGCTTAAAAGCAACCCTTGGGAGATTTGAAGTCTGTGATGGTTGATTTTGGATGCCAACTTGACTGGGTTAAGGGATACCCAGGTAGCTGGTAAAGCATCATTTGTTCTCAATCATTGCATTAATTAGCCTCAATTGCTTCAGTAGGCTGTGACCCCCTCCCTCTGCTGCTGTAAGGGAACCCCAGGTGGTTTTAATTTGATTAAAATGACTCAGCCGCCCTGGTGGGTGTGTCTGTGAGGGTGTTTCCAGAGATTGGCATGGGGGCACCCTTGGGCCTTTGGCCTCAATACTGAGAGTTATACCATTGGCTTCCTTGGGTCTTGGGACCTTCAAACTTGGACTGAGAATGTTCTAGAAATTTGGCCTCCATCCACAAATAGTATTATCATTTCTTCCTTTCCAAATTTTACTTTTTTTACGTTTAATTTCTTTTAGTACACTATAGCGCTAATTTAGAGAAATGATGTGTTTTCTGGTGGGCAGATGTGCTGTGCTGTAATTAGTAGCTCTGTTGATCCTGGAAAAGGAAATCTTTTGAAAAGAAGAACTCTAAACCAGAATAATGTCAGAATAATATCTTTCCTCCTCCTTGGAGAATCTGAAATCTAAAAAATTTTGTTGGTCTATATTTTTCACAAAAATTTGGGGAAGCTGAGTAACTTCTGGGTAGCAAATGCATTAGTTTGGAAGAAATATAACCTCGGGTCCACTATGGGAATGCTACCCCATAGTGAGGGACAAGGGAATTAGGAATCTATGAGACACGTGTACGCATGCATGCACACTGCTTAGCTACAGGAAATCACCTCTCCTTAAATCAAAGTCTTGCTGTAGCTTCAAAAGGAAAAGCATATTGTTTACGAGTGTCTCGCTCCAAGCTGAAACCATGCTGCCACCTGATCAAACAGTTCCTGGGGATTCTGGTTTCTTGTCTTGCTTTTAGCTGCAAGGGTCTGTTAAAAATCTGAGGGACAATGTCCTTTACAGCCATAGCAAGGAACTGGGGGTTAAGAACTTATACCATAAATTACCCTTGAAACATCCAAGTCTAATATTAGGGTCTCCAGGCAGCCTGCAAGAAGCAGGTAGAGGGAATTCATCCTCCTAGCTCCTGTATGGATAGAATGTATTCCATTGTCAATTATTCTATTTAATATATTTTTACTAATTGCAAGCAAATGCCCCAAAGCATTTTAACTATATAAACTCATGTATTAGGGGACTAAAAAATATGAAATGCTAAGAATACCAAGTATTCAAAACTTAGGTAGAAATACAGAAGTGGAGGCACTAAAGCGTAAAATATTTAATAGGGTGGCTTTTGTCTCTTTTTAAAATACCAGTAAGGCACAGGCCTTGAAAGAAAGCCATGGGACCACTGGGGGCTTCTGGAAGATCCTCCTATCCCATTTTTCGACTACTCTTTCCCTAGAGAGCATAGAATTCTTATCCTGCCTGGGGCTTAGCAGTCCTTCATCTTTTCAATTGATCTTCCTGAACAGAAGTCCTAACTTTACATTCATCCCTAATAAGCTTCACACTGAATTTTAGGTCCAGTCCATCCTTCCACCTTGTCCAAGGCATTTCAGATATCCATTCTGGCCTCCTTCCCTGCTTGTGCATATTGAAACTATCTGTCATGTTTCCCCATTACTTCTCTCCAGGTAAATTTTCCATATACTTTCAATAATTACTTGTATGTGATGCTTTGCAAATCCCTCTAATTCTTTTCTTTCTGTTGTGGATGCTTTCTGGTTGGCCTATAACCTTCGTAAAATGAGATGGTCTCTCTCATGTAATGTTTATGGGAATCCAAATGGGTTTGGACATTTTAGCAAACCACTTGGCAATATATAGCATGACCCTTAAAAAGGTCCACACCCATTGATTTATTCTCTTTCTAGGAATTCTGCATCTAGGAATCTAGTCTAAATAAATGTTTTGCAATACAAAGCTTTATGGACAATAATGTTCATCAAAGTGTTAAGTATAATATCAAAAAAATCTAACTAATGCAAATCTCTAGTAATAGGGAAAACATTTTAAAAGGATGGGACAGTTATACAGTCCATGGTCATAAATTTTGAGGCTACAGGGAGCTTGACTCATCAGCCTGTATGCAAGTGCTAAAAGTGTATTATATAATCTCAAGTGGACTAAACCAGAAAATGAAATTATATATCCAGTAATTCTCAACCATATAAAATAATGCAGGCAGAAACACACCAGATTGGTAATTTATTTGTTTTTTCATTGGATTAAGAATCTCTTGTGTGTTTGGGAATTGTGCAAGGATCTGAATATGAACAAAGAAAAGGTTCTTGTTCTCAAAAGGTTCTTGTTCTTGCAGTCTAGGTGAGATAATTGAGGAGAGTTTTAAAATAATGTGATAGGTCATATAATAAAAGTATATGTTTTATGAGAGTGGAGTGGAGGGAGGGCCTCGCTCTTCAGTGGTGGGGGAGGAGAGGCAGAGGAGGAGTTGCAGAGGAAGGATGTCTGGGATGACTTTTTAAGGACAATCAGGAGATCAGACAGGCAGAGAATGGGAAGGAAGGGGTTAGGGGAAGGGCACGGAGAGTCTTCCAGACTGAGAGAGAAAAAATAGCAGGTGCCGGGCCTGGGAGGCCGAGGCAGGCGGATCACTCAAGGTCAGGAGTTGGAAACCAGCCTGAGCAAGAGCGAGACCCCGTCTCCACTAAAAATAGAAAGAAATTAATTGGACAACTAAAAATAGATAGAAAAAATTAGCCGGGCATGGTGGCGCATGCCTGTAGTTCCAGCTACTCGGGAGGCTGAGGCAGGAGGATCGCTTGAGCCCGGGGATTTGAGGTAGCTGTGAGCTACGCTGACGCCACAGCACTCTAGCTCGGGTGACAGAGTGAGACTCTGTCTCAAAAAAAAAAAAAAAAAAAAAATAGTAACATGTGCAAAGGCGATAATTCCGGAAGTGAGAAGTCTCCCTAAAGGAGGGTTTAGGGCACCAAGGGGGAGTGGGAGGACCCTGAATCTTCCCTTGGCCGGGAGGGGTGGGAGTTGGGAATCTGCAAGTGCAGGGAGAATTGAAAGCAGGTGACACATATTTGCAGGTGGCAAGCATTGTGACAGCAGCCATGAGGGACTGTGACCAGAAGCAGGGAGCCCAGGGGGGAGGGTGCAGTAGTAGGCCAGGCGGGGTGAGGGCCTGAACTCAGACTCTGACTGTGATGGAGCCAAAGGGAAGGGTGGGAACAGGAAGAATCCGCAGAACTTGGGGACCGAATGCAGAGATTTCTGGGTTTCTGGCTTGGCCTGCCGGGCAGATGCTGCTGCTACCATCAGGGAGAGAGTATGGGAGGAGGGGGACGTCAGTAGGGAAGAATTCGGTTTAGGGAATGGTGAACTTAGGATGTGATTTCTTTAGATAATGTAACCAGGCCAAGCTCTCGATCACCATTAAGTTACATAATTTACTCAGGAGTTGTTTTTCATTAACACCATCGGGGTGTAATGGAGCTCTATGTTTAACAACTGAAGCTGGGAGAGCAACCTGCTAAAAGCAGACACATGCAGTCTCAGAAGAAGTGACTGCAGTCGTATCCTAACTCGTGACTGAGTTAAATTTATGTCCTGGCTATAAATATGTAGGAAAGTATATACGTGAAGGTAGCGTAAGTCATAAATGCTAAACATATTGCACCTTAACTTGCCTTGAGCATAACTCCAGATGTAAGTTGTGGTGGCTGCAGAGATTCTGTTTCATGAGTGTGTGTTTAATCTGCACCACAATGAAACGGTAAAGATAAAGACTCTGTGTTTCTCAGCCTCCCCTTCTGTTAGATTCTGTCATTTTACCCCTTTTCTGGGATGGAAATGGAAAAGATATGTACAACTTACAGGAAGTTTTTTTTTTTTTTTTTTTTTTTTTTGAGACAGAGTCTCACTTTGTTGCCCAGGCTAGAGTGAGTGCCGTGGCGTCAGCCTAGCTCACAGCAACCTCAAACTCCTGGGCTCAAGCAATCCTGCTGCCTCAGCCTCCCAAGTAGCTGGGACTACAGGCATGTGCCACCATGCCCGGCTAATTTTTTCTATATATATTAGTTGGCCAATTAATTTCTTTCTATGTATAGTAGAGATGGGGTCTCGCTCTTGCTCAGGCTGGTCTCGAACTCCTGAGCTCAAACGATCCGCCCACCTCGGCCTCCCAG
>VSMD01099567.1:0-16402 GCA_008750895.1 Mirza zaza
CTTTTCTTTCTTTTCTGTATACATCAGTGGGTTCTTGAGTCAAAATACATGGGTTTAATTCTGGGGTCCACCACTTTCTAGCTAAGTGTCCTTGGACAAATTACCTACTTTCCCTTTGCCTCAACTTCTTAATCTTTAAAATAATTATAGTCCTACTACATGGATGTTCTAAGGATTAAATGAGATAATACACACAAAAGAATAAGAATAGCATTTCACATACTGTGCAGTAGTAAATGTTAGCTTTTACTACCTCATTTGATTCAGAAAATAGCCTTGTGAATTTAAATGTTACAAATGTTATTATTTCTGTTTTATGGATGAGGAAACTGAGTTTACATGTTTTGGACAAAGCTTGCAGAAGGATATCTAATACCGATTGTACTCCTTTCTAGATCTTGACTAATCAGTCTCTTATACTGTAGTTTGTGATTTTCTGTTTGGTTATCTTGATTTCCTTTGGAAGTAGAAGGAAACACTTCTGTGCATGCTATTTGAAAAAAATTGGCGTATTTTATAGTATGTCAATAAATTTTCTTAAATAATCATCTTAATGTTTGAAGATGCCAGGTTAACAGAAAATCGTTTACATTGGATACATGATTTTAGACATATTTAATTGATATTTTCATGGTTACACAAGGTAAAACAATATTTTTTAAGTGGCATAGATTTAGATTTTAGGACATTTATTCAAAAGTTGGATGTGTTGACTCCATTTTTTTCAGCATCCCTTTGTTCTTTTATTTCTGGTTCTTTATTCTTTCTCTCAGCCTTATTTTTGAAGTAGAAATATTTCATTGTATTTTATTTGTTTATTCACTTACTTTTCTTAGTGTTTCTGAACTCAGTAGGGAAGCTATAAAAATTGGTAGCAATCTAAAAATTTTAACTCCCCTAGGTTCTGACATCTACAATGTCCCAGTCTATATACTTTCTGACAGAGAAGAAAGGGCTTTTGTTTCTCCTGGAAACCACTACCAAGATCAAGAAATGGAACATTATTAACGCTGTCCAGTCTTACCTTGTACTTTGCCCCAGTGATTACCACCCCTGCCTTCTACTTCCTGGGAAAGATAACCACTATTCCATTTTGTATCAGGATAGATAAGCTTTGCCTATTCTTGAACATCATAAATATGAAATTACATAGTATGTACTATACGTATATTTGCCTTGTTTTACTTCTCTTTGTTGACAGATTTGTTATAATAGATTTGGTTTTCTTGAATAGATAGAGAACTATTGAGAATATCTATTACTTTTTATATTAGCTTTGGTCAGTCATGATTTTCATAAGGAATTTGTCCATTTCTTCTAAAATGATGATTTTTTGACTTACAGATTTTTTTGATACCCTTCAGTTATATCTGTAAATGTCTATAGAATCTCTACTGATATTCCTTCTTCATTTGATTTTGATAATTTGAACCTTCTATTTTTTATTTATTTTGGTTACCAGTCTTGCTGGGATTTATCAATTTTGTTAGTCTTTTTGAAGAACCAGCTTTGTTAAATTTACTTATTTTTACAGCTGCTGTCTATTTAATTGATTTCTTCCCTTTTCTTCATTATTTCCTTCCTTTTGTTTACAAAGTTGGGATGGGGATTGATTGCTATTCTTTTTCAAACATCTTGAGATGGGTAATTAAATAATTGCTTTCCAGCTTTTCTTCTTTATTTTATTTATATATATATATATATATATTTAGGACTGTGGATTTCCCTCTGAGAATTGCTCCACTTGTATCCCAAAAATACTAAGTCATTGTTTTTTATTTAACTCAAAATATTTTTAAAATTTTCATTGTGATTTTTTTTCATAGACTTGTTTGTTACTTAGAAATACATTGCTTCAGTTATAATTATTTGGGAATTTTTTAGTTATCTTTTTATTATAATTTCATAGTGATGGTAGCAGAGAACATACAAGTAGAGAATATTCTCTGTATGATTTCACAATACTTTAGGAATATTTTATATGTTGAGGCTTGCTTTATGGCTCATTGTATGGTCACTTTTGTACATTCAATGTTCACGTTGAAGAAATGTATTCTGTAGTTATTGGGCACAGTGCTTTAAATATATCAATTTCTATCTTATTTCATTATGTACTTGATTATCTTCTATGTCTTTTTTTATCAGCTACTGACAGAGATGTGTTAAAAACCATTATTTTAATATACATTTATATGTATACTTGTGTAATATATGCATTTTTCTTTTGTTAATGTCAGATTTACTTTATATATATTTAGGCTAGGTTAATCAGAGCATACAGATTTAAGATAATTGTATCTTCTTAATTAGTGAAATGTCCCATTTATCTCTGTTAGTGCTTCTGAAAATCTAGTTTGTCTTATTACTGCTACACCAGATTTCTTTTGGTTAGTATTTGTAGCATTTGTCTTTTTCCACATTTCTACGTTCATTTATTCTGAATACTAGCAGCAGGTGTATCTCTTGAAAACATCTGATAATTTTATTGAAATAAGCTATCTTTGACTTATTGTTTTATTTATTTATTTTTTTGAGATAGAGTCTCATCTTGTTGCCCAGGCTAGAGTTCCATGGCATCAGCCTAGTTCACAGCAACCTCAAACTCCTGGGCTCAAGCAATCCTCCTGCCTCAGCCTCCTGAGTAGCTGGGACTACTGGCATGTGCCACTATGCTCAGCTAATTTTTTCTATATATATTTTTTAGTTGGCCAATTAATTTCTTTGTGTTTTTAGTAGAGACGGGGTCTTGCTCTTGGTCAAGCTGGTCTCTAACTCCTGACCTTGAGCGATCTGCCCGCCTTGGCCTCCCAGAGTGCTAGGATTACAAGCATGAGCCACAGTGCCTGGCCCGTATCTTTGACTTTTAATTTAAGTCTTAGCACATTTGTATTTAATGCAATTTTTTATTTATTTGGGTGAAAGTCTGTATTTCCATTTTTCCCTCTTTTTTTTTTTTCATTTCGTTCTTCCCTTTCTTTTTTTGCATTTTTGGATTAATCAAGTTTTAAAATTATTCCATCTTTCCCTCTCCCCCCATTAACTTATTAGTAATTCATTCTCTTACAAGAGTATATCAACTAAATATTAGGCCTGGTTTCATTTTGTAATTTACAGAATGGATCAGCATGTTCAAGTCTCTAGATATAAGTCCAATAAAAAACCTGTTTAACATTATTTAATGCAGTGATTTTCAAACTTCCTTGACAATGAAACACTCTGGGGACCTAGGGGCTCCCAGAATACCCACTGTGCTTGAGGATACACCCATTTCAAGGTTTATTCAAGCTGCATGATCTTTATTTTGTTTCTATGTAGTTATTCCTTGTAAATTTTGATAAGATTTATAGAGAGTTTGGGATTATGTAATAGGTCAGTAACCAGCACAGTAGTTTCTTATTGCTACCTGGAGTTTGAGAATTAGTCTAAGGTAATTAGTATTAATTTTGTTTAAGGAGGCTTCCCAAGAACACGCCCCTGAGGAAATTATAGCTCACCTGTAGCAGAAGGACCTGTAGGAAGGGTATATATTTATGTTACTTATATCTTCTCAGAAAACTGTCTGTGCTCATTGCAATCCTTGGATGAGTGAGCTGGTATTTCCAGTCTCCCACTCTGGCCATTAAATTTAGAGGATATCTGATTTTAAATACTGTAAATTCCTGGTGAGTTATTCACAGTTACAAAACTTACCTTTAAAAGTTAAAACATACTCTGAGGCTCTGAAGTTGTTGGCTGTAAGCTGATTAAGTATTGGAATCCATCTGCTATTATCTGAATAGTTACCATTACTCCATTTTTCTTGACAATAATTAAATAGCATACATCTGCTCATTTAGAAGAGAGATCAACTCATTAAGATAGAGGTTAAAAAGAAAAGTGGGGAAAAGTTATATCACCCTTCCCAAGAGGGTTTACATTTGAAATTAGATGATGGGAAGAGGTTAACACTTGGCCCAAAGAAAAATACCTCTAATGGAAAAGTTTCAGATACTGTTATGCTTAATTGAACAATCTTCCTCTTCTCCTATCTTATAGGTAGGATAGAAATGAAATAGCATGATGGTAAATGATTACAAAACAAGATCTGACATTAAAGAGAAAAATATGATCACTTCCATTGGAATTAAATTTAAGTTAATTTTCATTCATTGTAAAACAAATGAAATTCTGAGAACTTAAAAATTCCAATAATCTCTTTTCTTTCCTTTTACAGGTGTGTCCTCTTTAAGTATTCAATTTGCCAAACTCCCAAAGGGATTAAAGCATTTAAATTTATCTAAAACCTCATTATCACCTAAAGGTATAGTATTTCTTATTTACTTAACATTGGGTCTATAATATTTTCACTGCATCTGCTACCATAAATAGCTAGAATTACTATTATATACCTGAATTTATTTATTTATTTTCCATTCACTAACCTCATTTTTTTAAAATTTTATTTTAATAGATTTAGGAGGTGCAAGTTGAATTCTGTTACATGTATGCATTGTGTGGTGGTGGAATCCGGGCTTTTGGTGTACTCATCACCTGAGGACTTGTACCTAAATGTAAAGATAAATGTATTACATTATTCTGGCAGTTTGAAGATAAAAGCATTATGTAATTCAAATTCTGATGCTTTAAAGTTAAGTGATTTCTTAGTAGAAAATAATTTTGAAATACACATACACTCTTTAACTTTTTAAACTTCGAGTCAAGGAACGCTCACCTGGCTGCCTCTAGCCTCATGCCTCACCTTCCTAGAGGCACCTGGTTGTGTTTCTTTGGTTTATCCTTAGAAAAGCCAGTAGGCCTTTCTGACGGTCAGATAGACTGCTTTCCAGAAAACTGTTGGACCAAACTGCCAGGTCACTGCTGCAGCTCCACACCTTCTATTTCTGTCTTGAGATTGCCTTATCTTCTTCCCAGGTCCATTTCTAACCTCCCTCATTCCTCTCATTTATCCAGTTACTCATCATATCCTGTCAGTTCTATTATTGTATCATACCAGCCCCTTCATAATAATATTACAGATTACCTTGCATTTATTGTGCCTTTATATAATATGTCTTCATATTCTGCTTCTGGATGCCTGAAAAGTTTTTCCATTTGTATCCCCAGATATTCTTGTAGAGCTTCACTTTATTTTATAAAACCTCTATCTGTAATCATCTTTGCGGAAATGTGTTCCCTATTCCTGAGGCCACAAGAGAATCAATTATTTTCCCTTTGTTTTACTTCAAGATTTTACATATATCTATTATATATATTTATATAATATCTATATCTATATCTATCTATCTATCTATGTATCTATCTATCTATCTATATATATATAAAAAATAAGTGTTGTGTTTTTCCCACTAGCCTGTTGTGGCCTGTGTTTCTCTCATCTCTATATCTGAAGTACCTGGCACAGTGCCTGGACAACTCTTCAATGAAAGTTTCTTGAATTTAACAACTTGCCGTTCCTTAGATAGATCACCAGAGGCAGTGTGCGCAGTGGTTCAGAATGTCACTTCTCTAGTCTGATTGTCTAAAGTTGAATCCTGACTTTTTCACATACTATAAACATGCTTTTATAATTTCTTTGTTCCCAAGTTGTCTCATTTGTAGGATAGAAATTAGAGTATCTACTTCCTCATAGATAGTTAGGATTAAATGACTTACTATGGGTACAGTGCAGTTTCTAGCACAAAGGGCTTAATAAAAACCAGCAAGCCACTGCCACTCCTATTACCACCACCATTACTATCGCCATTGCCATCATCACCACCGTCATCTTGTGCTGTCACATGTTTTTGTATGCTTTTATTTTGCCCTGGGACAACCTCACTGTCCCTCCCTGCATGTCTCCTGAATTACTGCCCATCCCGTAAGCTTCTATCTCGCTTCTCTTTGAAACCTTCTTGGGCAACCCCATCTCACTGCATCCTACACAACTCGATGTTCCTTTTCTGTGTTCCATAGCTCTTTGTAAATTCCTCTCTCTTGGTGTGTTTCCCACTGCATTTGATTGTTTCCTAGCCTAGAAGTTTCTGGACAGTAGGGGCTTCGCCTCAATCACTGCTCTGTCGTGGCACTTGGCAGGCTCTCACTGAGTGTAACTTGGAGAAATGACTGAAGCAAAGCTGTCCCTTCATGATTTTATATCCATCCCAATCATACATTATTCTGCATATGCAGTTATATTAAGAATGATTTGAGATTGGGATTAGTCCCATGATTTTGTGTGCACGCATTTATACAGGCATGTTTAAGATTAAGGCATTACAATAAACTACCAAAGGGATTTTCCCAGGAGTCAATATTTTCTGACCTAGTGCCTAAAGCCATCTACAGATCTTAAAACTGAGTTTAGCCCCTTTACGTTATTCCTTTCCTACTTTAGCAAATCAGTTTTGTGAAAACCTCTTTCTGATAATTATCAATGCAGATGAATTTATGGTAAAGATTTAGAAGATACTGAAAAGTATAAATAAGAAAGCAAATGTTATTTTTAATGCCAGCAGCAAACCATTACAAGAGTGCTGCTGATAACAATTTGGTGCCCATCCTTTCATCCTGTTTCTGCATAGACAGTTTGTTTATATACATATGTATATACAAAAACACACATGCCTATATGGGATTACTGTGCTTACTATTTCATAAACTTTTTCCCTATATAGTGCATTGTGATCATTTATGTCAGTAAACACATGGTCACTTTCAATGGTGAGATGATATACCAGGGTATGGAAATATGTTCCATAGTTAAAGTAATTTGTTATTGTACATTTAAATAGTTTTTAAGTCTTTAGAAATGCAAACAACACTAACATGAAGCTGGTTGCTAATTATTGATCATTTAAAAAATTTTTGCCTTGGGATAAATTCTTGTAAGTAGACTTGCTAGATAAGAGTATGTGCATTTTTTAGAGCCTTTTTTTTTTCTTTTTGGTATGTATTATTAAGCTGTCCTCCAAATATTTAGTACAAGTTTTTTCACATTCTCACCATCACTAGATATTATTCTCCCCTTTCATTGTTTGTCAGCCAAATAAACAAAACTGTTCTGATGTTTTAATTTTGGTTTCTTCAGTGATTGCTTAGGTCATTGTCACCCACCACCATTGTTCCTTAGTCATTCTATTTCCTTTGGGGAAACTGAAAATTTCACATTTTTTGTTAGTTTTCTCTTTATAGTATTAATCTTCTTTCTTAATTTATATGACTTCTCTACCTAGTAAAACTACTCATTATTTATCATGTGCTCCATAGATCTAGTTTAAGTCTTTTAATAAGATAGAAGTATTTTGAAAAACATGATATTTATAATCCTTAATTATATATTTTTATTTTAATTCATTTGTTACTGGAAATCCTTAATTATATATTTTTATTTTAATTCATTTGTTACTGGAACAAATAAAGGGATGCGGTGATGGTTTATCCTTCCTAGGGCAAGTTTTGTTCTGAGGTCCCTCAGCTTCACCCTCCCTGATGTCCCTGTGTCCTCCTTTCCCCACCTCTCCATGTCTGAGTGAGGACGGCACATGGGCAAAGCCAGGCTCCTCAGCATCCTTATGATGAGGACAGCCTTGCGTTGCCTCTACCCTCAACAGATAGGGGTCTCCCCATTTATCTCTTCCCTGCAATAAAATATATATCCATCAAAAAATGTGTTTTGAGAGTTAGCATTGTTTTATAACCTGAATAATTTTAAGTTGCCCTTTCTAAGACAAATATCTTGAAATGTTTGCTTTCTTTTTTTTTTTTTAAATTGATTTCTTAAAGTTTTTTACATAGGATCTGAAAGGTTTGCAGATTTAAAATAATTCAGATTAAATTGCAGTGTTAAACTTCTGCAGAATTTCAGTAATATTTATATTTTGGTTCTCTGAAAACCATTTATATTCATGGCTCAATAATTCAAGATAGATTTTAAAAAAATCTCCCCATGACATCCCCACTGCCTCCAAATACCCTTTCTTTACCTCAGATGTAGCTAACTGATAGTTTTCTGGATTTCTAGCAAATGTCCTGCTGGTTGCCAGATTATGTCAAGACAAGGCCATCTGGTACCACCTTTTTCCAGCTGTAAACACTACAGTAATAAATAGGAAGAATAGTAAAAATCACTAGGCAGCCAGAATCGAGAATGGCATGTAAATCTCTGTTTAGTTTGGGTTGGAAGGGCGTTGATTTTTTTCCCCCAGTCCTATACTTTTTAAATTTCCTGCTATTAGTGGGCTTATTAACACAGGCCTCACGTGAACATGGGCTCAGGAGGCAGGGGGAGGAAATCCTTCATTCTGTTTCAGAAGCATGAAGCTGAGCTGATAACATGATTCTCTCCCGAGTCTATTCAGATGTTGGCCAACTGCCAACGCCTGCACTTGTCGAGGAGCATTTTGCTGTCAGGACTAATTTGGCCTTCTAATTTTGGAATTTATTTACTGAGTCTTGTTACACCTCGCTAAGGAAATGATTTTACAAATGATTGTCTTGATGAGAGTCTGGTATTCTCCATATGTTTTAGACTCAATTATTCCATTTTTAAAAATACAGTAAAACTAATAGGACAAATGAAAGGAAGTTGGTCATTTAAACAATCATAGAAGATAACCTCTAGATATTAACCTTTTCTATAGGCTACCGCAGATCCTTCTTATCTACCACAATTAATTAAATTTCCACCTCCTCTACTGCCAAGCTCTTGTTCCTTGCCTCTTTGATAGTTGTTGCCTTACTGGATCACGATTATTCAGCTGTCTATGTCTCCCACTGAACTGGCCTTAGCAGGTGAGATGATATATCTTGGGACTCAGAAGCCTCTGCCTGGTACACAGTAGGCTTTCAATTAAGGATTGTTGAAATGAATATATATTCCTTGTGTAGCACTGACTTTTTATCCTGGAGTCCAATTAATTTTTTCCCTAATGGTCTTTGCACTTTTTGAGGGTAAAAAATGGTCTTATTTACATTTATCTCCCAATCCCCAGCGTTTTGTAAGCGTTGTATCAGTATCAGTACTTAATAAATGGTGAGTCGATGGCCAAGAAGTTCTTTCTTGTACTTAACTAAAATACTTTTCATTCAGAGCCTTTGTCTCCTTCTACATGCCTAAATGTGCACTCATCGGTGAGAAATGGCTCAGTAGCCTTTACTAGGCACACATGGAATGAGTTCTTTATAATTGTAACTCTCTGAAGCTAGAGGATAAGGCAGTGTACCCTTCATTATCCACACACTGAACATTCTAAACTCCTAGCAGGGAGGTGCTTCAGTGGAAGGCTGTACCTATAGCCCTCAGCTCTTTTCTTAGAGTTCCCTCATCGGATCTTGCCACTGTGACCAGCTCTGTCTTACTGGCAGGCCTGACCCCTGGCCCCTTATCTGTATGAAGGCTCTGCCCAAGTGTGGATCAAAACCCCCTCTCCTGGTTCTCTTTAGTGGGGTTGAGACAGGCTAGGATTTGCAAAAAAAAATAATTTTACTGAAAAATAAGAAAGTATATTAATTTATAAAAGTATACCCAATTTATAAAAGTATACCCAATTTGGAAATAGCCATATTTTAAAATATAATTTGGTATCAATCATGGGCTTTTAGTAGAAACATGAAGAGCTTTGTTATATCCCATAATCCTAAGAATAACCATCAGTGATATTGTGAGTGTATTGAGTCCCAGTCAGTAACCAGACTCATCTGGGCTCCCAACACACCTCAGTAAGACTCTACTTCCCATAAGTAGAAGTAGTCTGATAAAAATCTATCCACTAGAAGGCCATGACTAGCGGGCCTATGTCTATATATCCACATATAATAGAACTTAGTTTTCTTCACAAATGACAGTTACCCTCCTTTGTATTCAGTCTTTGTTTTCTGAGATGGATTTGTCAGTTTAGTTCACTTGACTTTAACTTGAGCCATTCATGTTATATATGTAAAGAGTGTATAGAGTGTTAATTATACATTTTTTCTTTTGTGCTTACCTTGTGTACAGGTCATCTCCTTATTCTTTGTAAAATTCATTTCAATCCAAATTTTGCCTTGAGTGTAATACATTTAATTAGAGCTATAATATATATTCCTTTATTAACTTCTCAGTACTTTACATAGCTTAAATTATCTGAATTTGGACATGCATCATTTAAATATCATACACTAAGTCAAGAATCACCTGGCAGGATTAAGAGCAGGGTGAACATTGTTAATTAGACTGCTTGCATCCTTCTAAGGCTTCAGAGTAAAGTCCTTAACGTGCTTGGACACATCAGATGTGTTGCCATGTGAAGCAGTTGCTGCTTGATTCCATTGCTGATTCCATTGCTCCTTCTGATTCAGTGTCTGTGACTAACTTGTTCTTCTTGTATGTCAAAAGAAGACACAATCATAGTGCCACCTTTTGGGGATGGTGCTATGGTTAACCTCAGTCCTGCAATTTGATGGGACTCCTGGGCCACTGGTGGAAACTCACAAAGCTCATTTTGTTTCCTGGGATGGAAATTGAGTCTGGATTTTCTGGATGTTGCAGGGGTGAACAGCCTTTCTCAGTCACTCAGTGCCAACCCATTGACTGCATCCACCCTCGTCCATCTCGACCTCTCAGGGAACGTCCTTCGTGGTGATGACCTCTCGGTAGGTTTTCCTTATTCAATCTTCAAAGAAGCTATATTTAATAAGCTGGGAATGATTTGAACTTGACTTTCTAACTTATTTCCCTGCATCTCTCTTTATCATGCCACCTTAAAATCATTTAGTTACAAGCTTATGATGCATTTTAGTGAAAATTCCAGAGTTTTCCTTAATTATAAATGTAGCCTGTCACCATAGTTAGTTTTTTCCTCATTTCACAATACTGAAGTTCAAATTTTTTGGGGAAATACTTTTTCTGAAGGAATTTTTTTTTTGGGGGGGGAAAACATTAGTTCACTTGTCAGAATTGCCTAATAAGAAATATTGGTAACATAAATGAACTATTTCATCAGTAAATAATATTGTTGGGAAGATTGGTGGTTATTTGATAGTTTGTAGTTGACAGGGGGTATTGGGATAAATCCCAGTTCTGGTCTATTCTATGAATACAATAGGGACACAGGTGGGCTAGATGTAACCTGGGGCCACTCTTTAGAATGCGAAGGCAAAAACTACCCCCTCAGTTATAGTAATATTTTTTATGTAGCTGAATCAATAACATAAATGTTTTGCAGATCTTAATGACACAATGAATTAGGTATGATCTCATTGTCATATGTGGTGAAGGGTTTCCTCTGGTCACCATGATAGAATTTAGAAGAAGTGTTTCTTCAGTGGCCATATTTGAAGGGCCCAAATTTGCATTCCACTGCTTTTCCACAGGGCTGAAAAACAATGTGAAATTTATTCTTATTTCTCTTGTTTTACTTACTTTACCTGTAAGACAGGGAATACAAATGAAGGCCTTTTTGTGTTTGTTTTTTTCCTTTTCCCCTCCCTCTTGCTTGAAATCATTTAAATAATCTTTGTTTCCTGGTGTGCCATGACTTTTTCAATACCTTTTCCAATTTCAGTTGTCACCTTCACTGATGGATTCATAAATCTACTCCCTTCCCAAAATGCCATAAGGAGTCTGAAGTGAAACCACCAAAATATTACCGTGACAAAGGAAAGGAGTAGAGGGAAGGGTAAAAGTAGAGACTGAAGATTAAATAATAAGACTCAGCTAAAGTAGAGGCATTAATAGTCACCTAAGACAATAAAATAGGCTAGGATGGGTCTTGTCCCAACTTGCTTCTGGGGAGAGGGAGTAGAATGATGAAGCCTGAGTGACAGTGGACTTCCAGCCTGGGGCAGGCTGAAGTTCTGGGAGCCTGGCAGCAGGTACAGGGGCTTACTTGGCCCCGTGCCCTCAGGATAAGCAGCCTAGGCAGCCCTGCCTCTTTGGAGAAGTGTTGGCTAAGTCTGGTCCCCGTTTCATGGTGATAAGAGCTCCCCCAACTGGTGGCTTGGAGCACTAAACTGAAAAATCTACTGAACTGAACTGAAAAACACTAAACTGAAAAATCTCAAGGCTACTAGTGCCAGCCTAGCAGTGACAGAGGCAGAGGATCTTCATGTGCATAAGAGCAAAGTGAGTTTTCCAAATCAGAACTTTTGATAATACAATTTGTTCTGTGTGTATGGTTATTCTAAAGTGTTTACAAACTAATTTTTTGCTCTTTTGAAATCCTTTATAGAAAGGATTTTTCTTAAGGACCATATAGCTATAGCCAAACTACTGCACTTAAAGTTTGCAAGGACCAAGACACTTTCCCTATAAGCTTGTTTGTTTTTGCAAGTATCTGGTGGCATCTGGAAGCAGAGGAGAGTTTAAACTATTTGGCTGGTGGCAAGGAGCTTGGACTCAGTTGGTTATTGGTGGGCTCTAGCAGTTGCTACTTACACAGGGTAATTAGAGAACAACTGGAGTGATCAATTTCATTTTTTGATGGCTTTGCATGAAGGGGCTAAGGAAATGTAGGCATTGTGATCCCCTGAAACCCGAAGTGTCTTAGCTATTTGTGAAATTTAAAAAAAAAATCACTAATAGTGCTGTCAGGCCATGCTTGTTAGATTTTGGAAATAACTAAGGATAGAAAAATCATTATGTTCGACAGAAGACAGTATATAGCCTGAGACCATCCTGTGGTTCAAATTCAAATTAGCGGTTCCTTGAACACTTTCAAAAGTGATTAGCATTTTGATAGGGTGACTGTAATTCAGGTGGTATTTCAATCTCAAGAGTTAAAATTAATTAGCACTGTTCCAAAATTGTACCAATAAAATTGAGCTAATCAGGAAAACTAAGTCATGTGTAACAAAAAGGGGAGTTGTAGTCAAGATTCGATTTTGCTTTTTTTTTTTATTCAAACATAATTTGATTTCAAATATTATTGTGGTTTTTTTTGTTGTTGTTGTTTGTTTGTTTTGTTTTGCTCTCAGAGAAGGCAACTGAATGACAGAAAATTCTGCTAATCCTCTGGGGAAGAGCAGAGAATGATCTTGGAATGAGGGCAACTTCTTTTAAAAACATTAACTTACATTTTGTGTGTGTGTGTGTTTCTAGATTCTAACATTTATTTTTTGTTTTTTCAAGCACATGTACAATTTTTTGGCCCAGCCAAATGCCATTGCTCATCTGGATTTGTCCAATACAGAATGTTCCCTGGACATGGTAATGTTTTTTTTATATTGCTCTGGGGGTCTCAGAACAGCTATTTAGATGGGATATAGGGGCTTTCTCTCTAATAAAATATTCTCCTGGACCTAGAAATATTTGAAAATAAGAATGCCTTATTTCTTTCTCAGGTCTGTGGAGCTCTTCTCCGTGGATGCCTTCAGTATTTAGCTGTGCTCAATCTCTCCAGAACTGTATTCTCTCACCGGTATGGATTTATTTCTATTATCATTGTTATCTAGGAGTTTCTTTCTCTGAGAAAAAGTTGGAGTGATAATGAAAACAGTGATAAAGGGTGAATATTGCACATGTTGAAGGTGGTTTTAACCATCATCTGTGAATATTAGACCTTGACATTTCAAAGTTTTGTTTTATCTTTTTTAGTTCCAGGTTAATGCTCTTGTCAATCAATAACTCCAGCCTTCCTATATGAGCTATATGATAATGTACTATTTCTGATATGTGGACTGGCACTCTCTCTTAATATAGTAAAAACCCTTTTAGAAACTTCTATAGGTATTTCTCAATGATGAACTTAGAAGTGGGTATAAGCTACTTGGGGAGCAAAAGCCATAGTCATCCTAAATCTTATGCATAGAAAAACAGGATTCATTAGTCTAAAGTGGGATTTGAACACTTAGCTTGAATAAGTTGCTTAAATTTCTACCTTCCTGACTTATAATTATTTGGAAAATAAGGCAGTAGATTATAAGCAGCAAGGATTCACACAGCACAAACTCAGAATGGAAAGAGAATACAGAGGAATTAGGAAAAGTACATGAGTTATATAGGTTTGGAATTTGGGGACCATCTAATGAATTATTACAGTTTAAAACTTAGCATTCACAATTATGACCACAAGTTATAAATAATATTTTAGCCATTATGTACTCTCTAATAACATGGAATGTTACATAATATTAGAAATTTCTTCATTTTTACTAGTTAACTTTTTAAAAGCTTTATATATTTGAAAGGATAACTCTTATGTGGAAAATTCAGTTTGTGACATGCTTTATTTCATAATTATGCCCTGCAAAACACTCTAAATTTTAAAGCATTATTGATCTATTACTTCGACAGTGATGTAAATCCTTACAATAGCAAAGATATTCCACAAATACCTCAGTAGCATAAGGTTAGGGATTGTGATGTCTGAAAATATAATGGTAGGAGAAGTTGAGTTTTCCAAGATACTTTATTTTAGGGGACATTTGGAAGTATTAATTGAGGCTACCTACTCAACTCATGTATTTTAAGACAACTTATAAAACCATGCTTTGGTGGAACTATAATTGACTGGGGAACTGGTTTACAAGATGATAGCATAGACCAGCAGTTCTCAACCTTTTTGGCACTGGGGACTGGCCATGGATAATTTTTCCACGGATGAGGCAGAGGGGTGGGGATTGGGGGGAAGGTGGAACTCAGGTGGCGATGTGTGGCCCAGTTCTTAACAGGCCACGGGTACCAGGCTGCGGTCTGGAGGTTGGGGACTGCAGACATAGACTATAAAGGTTTTTGTATAATCACCACTTTTGAGTTCACAGAACTGTGAATTCTGTGATGACTGGTCTTCAGTAGAGCTGTTAAGCTTGTAGAGCAGAATTGCACTAACAAATTGCCTTGTCTTCCAAATGAAAGGTTGTGATTAAACTGTTTAATACCAAGTACCTTACTTACATGTAGTTGTAGAAAGCCCTTAGTAATTATGTGGAAATTACTGCATTTACACTGAGGTGTGGATTGTTAGTCAGGCTATTTATACTTTTGTTCACAGATAATTTCATAAGTGTATCAGTCAGGACAGGTTATATTGTTCTGCAGTAACAGTGACCCCTTGCCTCCAATCTCCAATCTCTGTGGCTTTCAGCAGCAGTGGTTTTGTGACATGTCCACTGTGGGCTGGTCACATCACCTTCACTCTAGGAGACAGCGGCCTGTATCTCAAGCATTGAAAGTCATATAGCAGAGAAAAAAGAGATCATGGCAGTGTACGTATTGGCTCGTAAAGCTTCTCTCTGGAAGTCATATACATCATTTCTGCTCATATCCCACTGCCAAACAGATTCACATGGCTAATGGGCAGTGAATACTTGGAAACAGTGGAGCAGTCAATGCCAAGACAAAGTAGCAGGAGGAGAAGTATATTCAAAGAATAATAGCATTTGCTCATCAAAAAATGAACAGGAGAAAACAAGCTTATATTGTTCCACTATCTGGAACCAGAGTTGTTTGAGTTGTCTTATGTCATATATACTACCAGAATTTTCTTTCCTCTGAGTTTTATTTTTTGTCTTCTCAGAGATTTTGGTTGCTTAGCTATTTCTTCTCAAATAGACTGAAATTGTTCTATTCTAAAACTTTATTTTAAAAAAACCTGTCAAATATCATGAAGTTTTCACAGACACCTGTACATTCAATATTATTGAATATTATCTAGGATGCTTTCTGTCCTGAAATTCTGTGAGTCCCTCTGCAGAATAGGTATAACTATTGTTAAATGAGTGCTAATTGTGCATCAGGTTAAATGCTTTACATATGCCAACTATTCAAGCAAAGTGTTCAAATTCTGTCTTATTTTTCTTAAACCCTTATAGTATGGTTTTGACTCTAACTTATTATTGAGCTGTATGATTTGATCCACTTATTTTCCTCTTCAATAGCAAGAGGACATATTTGGAGGTTATAGCCATTTCATTTTGTAGTTTTATCTTTATTCTAATATTTGAGCTGAAATGATTAGGTTTGCGTATGGATGTAATAGACCATTTGTAATGCAGGCTTCATGCCATTCAGACTTCCTGTGCTGTTCCTCAGTTCAATATCAGGTCACAATCTTGTTGCATCTGAAACCTACATCTAAAATATTGCCAAATGCAGGTAGTGATCCTTAACATTTTTTGCCACTCAATGGGAAAACTTTTTAAATTGGTGAGAAATGTACACCTATTTTTTTTTTTTTTTTTTTTTGAGACAGAGTCTCACTTTATTGCCCAGGCTAGAGTGAGTGCCATGGCGTCAGCCTAGCTCACAGCAACCTCAAACTCCTGGGCTCAAGCAATCCTGCTGCCTCAGCCTCCCAAGTAGCTGGGACTACAGGCATGTGCCACCATGCCCGGCTAATTTTTTCTATATATATTAGTTGGCCAATTAATTTCTTTCTATTTATAGTAGAGATGGGGTCTCGCTCTTGCTCAGGCTAGTCTCGAACTCCTGAGCTCAAACGATCCGCCC
>VSMD01099571.1:0-160844 GCA_008750895.1 Mirza zaza
TGCTAGGATTACAAGCATGAGCCACCACCAGTGGTCCTAATAAATTTACTTTTATATAATAGTTTTTGCTTCAGAAAAATCTAGTAGTAGATTGCAAATACTGTTCCAACATGAGTACATCACAAACTGTTGTTCATATATGGTCTGTTCTTTTGGTTTGATGAAAACAGCCATATGATAATTAAAAAAAAAAGTCACTATGGAAATATAATAGATATCAAGCTGATTTCTCTTTCTGTCCCTTCTTTTCCACAAGATTTGCACCATGAGAGAGTTTGGAATGTCTTAGTACAAGATAGTTGCTCATAGTTTATGTTTGGCCTTATGAGAACACAAGTTGAAATAATGGAGGGGTAGAAAAACTGAGAATTGTAGACAGAACCAATGCAGATTTTGCACATCAAATAGAAGCTAGAAGCTTACTGATTAAAAAAGAAATATTTCTAAGAGTTCTACCGTAACAGCTGCCTTATGAGTGGTCAACTGGTTCAATGTCACTAATTTATTTATTAAATTAGTCACTAATTTATTATTATTAGTTTTATTTATTTTTATTAATTTGCTTTTAAAAATTGTTGCCTAAGACTTTTCTTTTTGAGAGTGCTGAGGGTTTTTCAGTTTGGATCCTCCGGTGAGACAGAATCTTTATTCTCCATAAAAGATATGAGCACAGTATGTTGGTTTGAAAAGCTCAGCCTCCCATTCTGAGAGGAACGAAATTCGTGTGGTAGGTCCCGCTTGAGTCAAGCTTATCAGGGGATGGTGGCTTTCTTCCGTGTGATTCTTACCTAACCCAATTTATCCGGGTTTAGGTAGTATTTGTTTTTGAGTTGCTTTCCACTGTCAAGTAGAGTACTTCAGCCTCAGAAAGGGCCTCGAAAGAGTTGATGGGAATAAAATAGGGTGACATCTTTTTGTCCTTGTTAGAGTCACTCTTGACTCTTCTCAAATTAACATCCAATTCTGAGGGATTTAACTAGTTTCACCTTGGGGAAACTTTCAGGTTCTGTCCCTGTTATTCAGGAAGAAAACCATGCTACCCTCTCTCTTCCACTTTCTTGGCATTCTTGCCCAGCTTGCTCTTTGTGTTTTCTCCTCAACTATTGGCACGCTCCGACAGCTTCCTGTCTTTGCATTTGAGTGAGCTATGACTAAAAAACACACATACAGCTACTGTTCCCCACACTGAGGACAGAAAGAACCATAAAACAAGAAAGGAACCATAAAACAAGAAAGCTTCTTTTAGTGAGGCTAAGTCCTTTGCAATAACTATTTAAAATATCTATGGGTTCAAAGTCATACAAAATTTACTCTCTTGCCAATGATTGTATTTAACCCTTTGCGCTCGCTTTTTTTTTCTCACTTTCTTGATTCTACTCGGGATTTAATTTTTTAAATACCCCAGATTTTACAAAGCATGGCAGTAGAATAAAAAACTGGAGTTTCTTTTCATACAAACTTATTCATTTGGATTTGTTTTTATATTTCAAATTATTGATACATTCAAAGAGTCATTTTAATCTCTATAAATTTTGCTAACCGTGTCAAATCACACTCGACATCCGAGTGCAAAGGGTTAAGTGTTATTTTTGGTCTCAGTCAATGTGTAAAATGATGTCTCCATGATAGGCTGATTGGGGAAGTCATTGTTAAAATCCTTTGGGACCTTGTTGGGTCTGTTGAAACCTATGGCGGCATTACTACTGATTGAAAATAATATTTAATATTTACTCAGTTTCTTATGCTCTCCAAGAACTATCTACCAAAAAGAAAAATGAAATGCTTGAGTAAAATGTTAGATTCAGTTCCACCATTACCATGACAACCATAAGGACGTGAGGAAATCTGTCTTGCCTTTTCACGGTTGGATTCACGTTGTATCTTAGCGGTGCACCCCAGTAGGTGGCCCATTATCTCTCGGTGACCATAATAGGCTTAGTTCCTATTGAGGAGAGATTTTTGTGCGGAATAAGATGCAGCGTCTCCTGTAGGTGGGTACAGCATAGGTGTATACTCCTTCCTCTCATGCTCTATTAGCTACCCCGAGCTCTCCCAGTCTGGCTGAAAAGGACAGGGGTCATGCATGGGATTCTGCGAGTCTCTGAGCCCTTACATATATTGGTAAGTTACCTTCTGTCGAAATAGTTTGGTAGATTATTGTTGATAAACTCATTTGTCTTGGGCCCTTACATATATTGGTAAGTTACTGTCTGTTGAAATAGTTTGGTAGATTATTGTTGGTAAACTCACTTGTCTCCTCGATATGTCCTATCTAAAGTTCTCGCTTGAACTTAACTAAAGGCGTGTAGTGTCCCGAGACATTATAGAACGTCACAGAACAGCATCAAGTTGTGCTTATGAAAGGATGTGGATGAGAAAGGGTTTTGATGCTTTCTGTTAGAATTTTCAGATGTGTTTCTTTGTTGGAGGAGCTGCCGTTCTCCTGAATGCCACCATCTGGGCTAAAGTCCGACTGAGTTCAGATCGTGATGTTGAGCACTGCCTCAGTGTTTTGTACCATCCCATCGCTTGTGTGGATGATATGTAAGAAGGATTGATGGGCTCCAAGGTGGAAATTGACGGGCCCTCTCTTAAGGAGTTAACCTAGTGAGAGTGAGATATGATGCCAAGCGCTGAAGAAAGTATTTTCATTTCATATGTTTCCTTCTTTCCCTATAACAAATGATCAAACAGAACTACTCGTATTTTTAAAGTAGTTATGCAAAATGCATGGCCAATGTACTAAAGACCCATTCAGACTGATATCGGGATAAGATAGTTAAATGCATCCAGATCAAAGAAAGCACTTTGAATGCTTTACCTCTGATATCCCGAAGTCCTTCTTGGGCCACACCTGTTGTCTTATGAAAATGGCTGCTGATTAGCTAATGCCAGTACAGTTTGCAAAATAGTGGTTCACATACTCGCTGGGAAATCTTTGGAGTTGGGAAAACCTCATAGTGTCTGATTAACCCTCTTGTTTCAAGGCAGCCCTGCACTTTAGTATTACAGTCTTCTGTGTATTCGAAGGAAAGAATGATTATAATATTTCCCTAATAGTTGATTGCCACGTCATATTTCAAGAATTCTTTGATCCCCAAATGATTATTAGAGCTAAGGGTTCATTTGAGAAAAAGAAACAAGACTATACCCATCTAACAGAGGAAGGCTTATTGCTGTGGATGAATTGTGTCAAACTGACATTATCAGTGGATCATAGACAGTTTATGCTGAAATTTCAAGGTTTGACTGATATTGGGATTTTAATAGGTGTTAATAGAATATATTAGATGCTTCTAATTAAGATGAAGAAGATGCAGTCACGGTTTCCTTGTCCTCATGTACAAAGACTTGGAGAAATAGACGAGGTGTCTTGTCTTGGAGTAGAGCCACCTGAGTTCAATCAAGGAGTCAGAAAGGAGATGTCATAGAGCTTGAACGTTTCATAAATATTCCCTTACTGTTGGATTGGTTTTAAAATCCAAAGATACAAATGAGAATACTAATCGTAGAGGATTAAAAGAAAAGGATCCGGCCAGGTGCGGTGGCTCATGCCTGTAATCCTAGCACTCTGGGAGGCCAAGGTGGGTGGATCACTCAAGGTCAGGAGTTCGAAACCAGCCTGAGCAAGAGCGAGACCCTGTCTCTACTAAAAATAGAAAGAAATTAATTGGCCAACTAAAAATATACATAGAAAAAATTAGCCGGGCGCGGTGGCGCATGCCTGTAGTTCCAGCTACTCGGGAGGCTGAGGCAGGAGGATCGCTTGAGCCCTAGAGTTTGAGGTTGCTGTGAGCTGGGCTGACACCACGGCACTCTAGCCCTGGCAACACAGTGAGACTCTGTCTCAAAAAAAAAAAAAAAAAAAAAAAAGGATCACTGGATAGAATTGACATGCAAAACAGCTGTGCAGGACTTTTAGACAGTCTACCCAGTAAGAGGATGAAGAAAGAGAAGAGGAGGACAGGACAAAGATGTTGTTTTGTTTCTCTATTTACTAAGAAGAGCAGTCACAACAAGTCTCTGATTGTTCCTGGTGTCCTGAAATGTGTTTTGAGCCTTTCGTATTTGTTTTCTTATTCTCTCCTCAAAAGAACACTGTGGCATTGGTTCTATCCTGACTCCAGTTTTGTAGCCAGGGACAATGAAGGGCTTGTCCCTAGTCACAGTAGCAGTTAGTGGTAGCAGTTTAGATCTACCAACTCCTTTACCCCTTTGCGCTCGATCGCTTTTTTCTTGATTCCTTTATTTGGGATTTAATTTTTTAAATACCTCTGATTTTACAATGCGCAGCAGTAGAATAAAAAAACTGGAGTTTCTTTTCGTGCAAACTTATTTGGATTTTTTTTATATTTCAAATTATTGATACATTCAAAGAACAATTTTAATCTCTGTAATTTTTCATGGTGTGATATTCTTTGAGACATTCACCCACACGAAGACCTGGTTTACATCCACATGTTTCACAAACATAAATCGTCTCTCTTCTTCCTCCTTTGATTTTTCTGTTAGAACAGACAACACAGTCTTTGGGTTTTTTGTCAGGGTGAGGTGTGATTGTATGGAGCTTTCCATCTAAACGTTGCTCTAAGTGAGTGGATGATAATCTACCCCTGGGAGTTAGTGTGCCATCTCTGCATTTACATTTTACTTGTCCTTTCATGCTAATGAAAACAAGAGAAGATACTGGAAAAATAGACAAAAATCCTCCCCCCCCCCCCCCCCCCCCCCCCCCCGGAGAAACTACGTGTCGAGTGTGGCTCGACATACGAGCTGCTACCGATGCCAACCGTGTCGGGTCACACTCGACATCCGGGTGCAAAGGGTTAAGCATCAGCACAGAGTGTGAAGTTCACTTAGTCGGAGGCGCAGTGCTGGGCAAGCTTACCCATAGGAGCCAAGCGTGGAAACTCTCTCTGAGCAGCATGGAGTAGGAAGAAAAACTTGCTCTCAGAGCAACCATCTCATAAACATTTGCACTCTTCAACTTGCGGGCCATGCATTTCTGCCCATCTACGAATTCTTTGTGTCACTCTTCAGTGGTGGTATCAATGCAAAACTTAAGAATTCGGCACCATAAAACTTTCAGAGCCATTTGATAATGATTTTATATCCGCTCACTTTCATAACAACAAAAAAAATGGGGATTACAGTTTGTATGTATCACACCTAATATTTTTAGGATTGTATTTTTATTATGTTCTATAAATGATCAATGGAAGCTTGGAAGATTTAAAATAAAGACAGAGATCTGGTGTTTTCTAGCAGATAGTGTGAGGAATACCAGTGGAGAATAAAGACCATCCCAATTCTATTAGTTTCCATTATCTTTGCAATAGATTTAATGTCTGCCTAGTAGGACGGTGGCCAAGTTTAAAAGCAGGAGCATATTAGCTTGCAGCTCCCACTGTGTTTAGCACATGGTAGATTTTTCAATCAAAGCTGGCTGAACTTGTTTCCATAAGAATAAAAACCTAGAGTTGCCTAATGGCATTTTCATTGCATCTCACTCCAGTGAGCGTTTTAGTCTGAGGAACAATATTGAAGTCAAATCATTTTTTTTTTTTCTATCAAGGCGTCCTTCAACTGGTCTGTTTTCATAACTCAATACTAGAATAAGGAGGCAAATTAGGTGAAAAAGGCCTAGCCCAGAGCATAGATGCAAAAATAAAAAAAGAATTTGGTGAGATTGTCGTGGAATCTACCATGTTGCCCCGAAAATAAGATAGAGTCTTATATTTAGTTTTACTTGAGAAGACACCCTAGGGCTTATTTTCAGGAAATGTGTTATTTTTTTTTTAAGGATGGTACAACAATCTACATTTATTCAAATAGAGCGAAGTCATCTTCTTCTGGAACATCATCCTCACTCTCCAAACCCCGAATCCCATCCCGAATGTCTTGCGACTCTGTTTCCTTTAGAACCACCGGCCCCGATCTCTCCTGTCGAGCACTGGAGCTGTCACGGGGCGGATGGGAAGGGCTGCTCGTGTTCTTTCCCGCTCCGCGACGACACGCATGGGTTGTGCAGACGCGCTGCGCAGCCACGCCCGGCACTAGGGCTGATTTTCGGGGTGGGGCTGCTATTGCGCACATGCCTAGAAATCCTGCTAGGGCTTATTTCATGGGTAGGGCTTATTTTCAGGGAAACACGGTATATAAACTCAGATCAGTCTTCTGCAGTAATTTACAGTGAATCATGATGCTTTAGAATGATATTCCTGCTCTCAGACAGGTGCAGCTGTCTAAGAAAAAGCCCTGGTGCCCAATACTCAAGATTTCTCCACCAAAGACAGCCACTGGGGGATTTTGAGCAGCTCAGAAAGCAGCACTAGCTGCCGCCTTCAGAGACTTCAACTTGATATACTGTTTTTGCCAGGTTGTCCTTTGAGGCTTTGCTTCCTTCTAACTTCTGTCCCTCCCGGGCCTCCTCCACCAGCTTCCTTCCCTCACCTCCGCATGGACAGGTTCCTCTTGATCTCTTTTCACTGTGCAAAACTTCCTGCATCTAAGACCTGGCTTTCCACATATTTTTTCATAGAATATTCTAGAAGAATTCTTTCATAGAACATTCTGGTTCAAATGCCAATCTATTTCAGTCATCCTTTGTGCCACAAACCTAGAAGGCAGAATTTCCCCTTCCTTGTTTTCAGATGACTTTGTATTTTCTTCTTGCTCTATCGCTCCGTCCCAAGTTCTAAAACCTTAATGAAAGTTCTCTTATCTAGGTTTTTTTTTTTAGAATTTTTATGTTTATTTTTTTCAGCATATTATGGGGGTACAAATGTTGAGGTTATGTATATTGCCCATAACCCCCTCTCCCTTCGAGTCAGAGCTTCAAGCATGTCCATCCCCCAGATGGTGCACATCTCACTCATTATGTTTGTATATACCCATCCCCTCCTCCCAACTGCTGGACACCCGATAAATGTTATTCCTATATGTCCACTGAGGTGTTGATCCGTTAATACCAATTTGCTGGTGAGCGCACGTGGTGCTTATTTTTCCATTCTCGGGATACTTCACTTGGTAGAATGGGCTCCAGCTCTATCCAAGAAAATACAAGAGGTGCTTGTCACCGTTTTTAAGGAAAAAAAAATATTTTACTAAATGAGTGAGTATTTTGGAAAGATTTACTATGTGTAAGGCATTCTTTTGGGTATGGGAGAATACAAATATGGGTTATCTGCTCTTTCAGTATTTATTGGGATGGTCACTGTAAGACACATCAGGAATAATACAACTTAAACTGACTAACATAAAAATAAAAATAGAAGTCCCATTGTTTTCCCAACGGACCATCTTGAACACTTCTTAGGCAAACGTACTCCACTTGAAAGACTGCTCTTCAAAGGTGAGATCATAAAGATATTAGGTAAATATATCATCAACAGAAAATTGTGTGTCATGAAATTTGTCCCTGACACACAATTTGTCCCTGATGGTGTGGAGTGATGAATGGGAACTATTACGTTAAACTAATGGATTCTAAGCATTGGTTTCACTGCACTCTCCACAGAGGTTGGCAAAAATAAAAGGCATAGAGCCGTAATATCGCGTTTCAGAAAATTTTGTTTTAAAGACTTAAGCCAAAAAAGCATTCACGGTTAATCAGAAATTTAAGTAAACAAGAGTGCTGCATTCTCTTAATATTTGTTATGAAATAGGTAATAGCAGTAATAAACTGAATTCTGTCCTTTGTATTCATTCAACCTTCTGTTTTTTTGCTAAAGCAATGGACCAGGCCCCTAGATTTTTGGAATTAACCATAATTAGGATACCTCTTTTTTCCTAAGGGGTGCATACCCTGCAAAGAATTTTGCAGTGTGAGGTCACCGCCAAGCAAGAGAAAAGGAGCACCCTCTAACAGACTCACTTCACCTTCTGTGTCTGTTTTGTCAGCTGTTAAATGAGAATAATGCTTGTTCTTCTACAGATACTGTGAGGACAGTTGAGAAAGGTCACTATGCTCTTTGAAAGAATGATACTCTGTAAATCCAAGCCAGCATTAAAATTGAAATATCTTATTTCAACCTTTTAAGAGGTAGAAGCAAAAATGGAGAGCCCTGCAAGCGACTGGTGAATTTGAAACAGTTCACGTTGTTTTTTTTTTTTTCTTTAAAGAAATAATCTAAGTTGACTCTGCAGTGTTTTCTGATCAGGGCTGGGTAATTAAGCAGCACGCCTAGATGGCATTTAGTCAATAGTTGAGTGAAAGTACCAAGGACAGGAGTCCGAACGGGCAGGACAAGAACTTAACTGGTATAAGGATCTGGATCAGGATGAGTCCTCCGGTGACCGTAAGACATTGAGGAGGCTTGACAGAGCACAAGTTTGGTGATAGATGTTGAATAGAGGCTCTGGAAAGTAATTTCCGGAAAAAGTAATTCCATTATGTTTTATGTGATGGTTTTAATAATTGCACAGGCGTCGATATGCCGTGAGAATCCAGGTGGTCATGCCTGTAAAGTGACCTTGTGGAATTCCGAATACAGAGCAAGCACCTCCAAAACGTTTATTCACTGTTGGAAAGTCTGATGCCAGAGCTCACTTAATGAATGGCACTTCGGTAGATTGAAGAGTTAATGGGTTTACTTCACGTAGTCACTCTCGGTCTTTCTGCTCATCATAGCCAAGCTTCTAAGAAGAATTGCTCAGCAAATCCCTAAATCCCTAAGCTGTTTTTTTTTTTGTTTTTTTTTTTTTATCATCTATCTTCTAGTGTCTCTATTTCCATCCCTTTCCACTCGTTGTAAAAATCTCTCCCAACTGCCGTTTGTTTTTTCCACCTCACAAAATGTCTCCAAAAAACGTGGTCACCGACCACGTTAGTGTGTTTAAGGGCAATGGACATTTTTCCAAATCCCAAATGTATTACTCAGCACTTCTGACACTTTAGTATTTTTTTTTTTTTCTGTACGAAACACTGTTCCTGTCTCCCTGCTGTGCACACTTTGCTTTGGAGATGTCGTTCATAGTCGTGGAGTGGTTGGCCAACCCCTATAATCCACATCTGCAATGTGGAACTAACTCCTAGCCAGATTTTTCACTCTGAGCGTCAGAGTGATAGGCAAGACGACTCACTTGACCTCTTGTCTTAGATGTTTCATAGACAACTGATAAGTAATAAGTTCAGTCTAAATCCTGAATCTACCACAATGTCCTTTATATACCCTGTATCACTCTGGGACTATTATATTCCATCTTAGCTTTGCCTCACCTTGTAATGAGACAGACAGACACACATATACACACACACATGGCAATTGTGTTGTTTTTCTTCTCTACTAGATTGTAAATAGAGACTTTAAAAAAAAAAAAAAATTAGGCCGGGCGTGGTGGCTCATGCCTATAATCCTAGCACTCTGGGTGGCCAAGGCGGGTGGCTTCCTCGAGGTCAGGAGTTCTAGACAAGCCTGAGCAAGAGCGAGACCCCATCTCTACTAAAAATAGAAAGAAATTAGCTGGACAACTAAAAATATATAGAGAAAAAATGAGCCGGGCATGGTGGCGCATGCCTGTAGTCCCAGCTACTTGGGAGGCTGAGGCAGGAAGATTGCTTGAGCCCAAGAGTTTGAGGTTGCTGTGAGCTAGGCTGACGCCATGGCACTCACTCTAGCCTGGGCAACAAAGCAAGACTCTGTCTCCAAAAAAAAAAAAATTTGTCTTTGTGTGTCCTATACATAGATAAGACCTGACACATAATTGACACTCAAAATATTTATCAAGCGAATTAATCTAATTCAATTTGTCCATTGCAACACAGCATTCATTCTGTAGCTCTTGGAGCAAAGAATAATTCCCAATTTCAAGTCTTATCATTTAAGAAACACATTTTCTGGGTGCCATCCATAGTGATTTCTCCGATGGATGTGGGCAAGTGAATTTAAAACCTTCTGGAAAGGATTCACCATCGTAGATGCCATTAAGAAAATGTGTGATTAATGGGACGGTGTTAAACTATCAATATTGACAGGAGTTGGGCGTTGATTCCAACTCTCCTGGCTGACTTTGAAGGATTCAAGACTTCAGAGGGGCAAGTAACTACAGGTGGGGTAGAAATAGCAGGAGAATTAGGATTATCAGTGGACCCCCAAAATGGGACTAAATTGCTGTAATCTCACGATGCAAACGTAATAGATGAGTTGCTTTTTACTGATGAGCAAAGAAAGTGGTTTATTGAGATGGAAATCTGCTGGGGAAGATGCTTTGAACATTGTGGAAACAACAGAGGATCTAGAATATTACATAAACGTAGTCGATAAAACAGAAACCCATTTTGAGAGGATTGGCTTCACTATGGGAAAAATAAAAGTCCTACTGTGGGTAAAATGCTATCAAGCAGCGTTGCGTGCTCCAGAGAAATCTTTCATGCAAGGAGGAGTCCGTCAACGCAACAAACTTCACTGTTATCTTGTCTTAGAAAATTGAGATATCTACCCCAACCTTCAGCCACCACTACCCTGATGAGTTAGGAGCTGTTAACAGCGAGGCAAAACCCTCCACCAGCAAAAAGATGACAACTTGCTGAAGGCTCAGATGATCCTTAGCATGTTTTAGCAATAACATATTTTTAATTAATATAGATACATTGGTTTTTTTTTTAAATAACATCACACTCTTAATAGACCACAGTATAGGGTAAACGTAATTTTTATATGCACTGGGAAACCCGAAAAATGCATGTGACCACTTTATTGTTGTACTCTGGAATCAAAACTGTAATATCTCTAAGGTGTGCCTGTAATGCCATATAGTTAAGTATCTAGCACAGGTTTGTTTTTTTTCTCTCTCTCTCATTTTTTATTTTAGCATATTATGGGGATACAAGTGTTAAGGTTACATATATTGCCCATGCCCCCCTCCCCCCTCGAGTAAGAGCTTCAAGCATGTCCATCCCCTAAATGTTGCACATCTCACTCGTTGTGGTTGTATAGACCTGTCCCTTCCTCCCTCCTCCCACCCTCCCAACACCTGATAAATGTTACTCCTGTATGTCCACTGTGGTGTTGATCTGTTAATACCAGTTTGCTGGTGAGTCCATGTGGTGCTGGTTTTTCCATTCTCGAGATACTTCACTTAGTAGAATGGGCTCCAGCTGTATCCAGGAAGCACAGGTCTTGATACGAAAGTACAGAAGGTGCTCTTATGTTAATTCATCACTCTGCCTGTAGGCCTACATTTATTTATTTACTTACTTATTTATTGCTGACTGATCCAACAATGCACAAGCAGCTGCAGAGTGTAGACACTGTTCCAGGTGCAGAGTGTAGACACTGTTCCAGGTGCAGAGTGTAGACACTGTTCCAGGTGCAGAGTGTAGACACCATTCCAGGGGCTGAGAATCTAGTGGTGAGCAAGGGGGGCCGGGTCTCTGCTCTCGCGATGGCGCATATTATCGTAGGGGAGACAGATGAGACGTGAGCAAGTATATCTGGTAAATTCTGAATATGTTCTCTGGGAGTTCTAAGAAAAAAAATTAAAGGCCTTTCTATCAAAGTGTGATTTGAGCATGCTGAGGGAATGCACCATTCCCAAATGAGGAGGGTGGGTACTGCAGGTAGAAGCAACAGCAACCCGAGAGGCATCGAGTGGGAATGCGTTCTGACGTTCTTGGAGCATCTCAAAGCATCCTCCCATGCAGCTGGAGAAAAATTAGTAACTTACAGAGGTAGAAGGTGAGCTCGATGCTGTAATGTCTTCCAGGTCATTGTGGAGACTTTAGTTTCTTTTCTGGGTGAGATAAGAACCATGGGGAGGGGAGGTCTGAGCAGAGGAGTAATAGAGTTTGATTTAGGTTGAAAGCAAATCCTTTGGGCTACTCTCTGGAGAACAAACTCCAGGGGAGCAAGGGCTGAAAAGGAGAAGCTGGAGAGAGAAATATTATAAAATATCCTGAGCGAGAGGTATAAGATAGGACAGTGGTTCTCAAGCATGCTTCCTGAAGCAGCAACCACAACATCACCTGGTCTCTACCCTAGACTTTCCAGATCAGAGACCGTGGAGGTAGATAGAGCCCAGGAAAGCTCTGCTATAACAAGCCTCCCAGGAAATTCGAATGCTCACCAAAGTTCAAAAACCACTGCTCTAGGACATTACTAGCTTAGAAGGGAATAAGAAGTAGTTATAGTATTGATATATGTTGAAGTTAGAGCTCATTGGGTTGACTGATGGCTACATGTGAGGGACGTATGAGAACCCAGGTTCTTGAACCGAGGAACCGGTGGAATCCAGCCAGTTGCCATGTGCTTAGAGAAGACCCTGAGAGGAGCAGTTGAAAAAGGGGGATCCCCATGGGTATAGGTATACCCATTTGGATGTGTCTATTAGGCATTCCAGCAGAGCTTGTTGAGTAGGCGGTTCGATATTCAAGGCTGGAGTTGATCTTTAAATAATCTGTTTAAGTTGTGCATGCAGACTCATACATTGCTATCCTGAATTCTTTTATTCAAGAAATGAAATTAGAAGAGGACCTGTAGAGATTAAAGCGTTATTTAGGGCAGCATTTTTTAAATTAGCTCAAGAAGAGAAGTGAATTGTTAAATTTTTCCCAAGACTAATTCCTTCAATTTGTCATATGCTATGGATCGCCTAATAGAATCTCTTAAATGACTAAGTGTATTTTAATGAGCCCAGAAATTAAAATCGTTCTATTATTACCTTGAAAGACAAAGGTATCTTGAGTATGTCATATCCTCAGGTAGTACTCTGTATGTGATTTAATAGCTTGCCAAGGGGCTGGGTTGCTTTAGAAGTCCAGACAGTGGCATTTTTATGGACATAGTACCAAGGATCCTAATAGTCTGTGAAATCTGTTTCACATTAGATCTTTTCAGAATTGGCTCAGCCTAATTTGCACCAATTAATTTAATGTTGAACATCCCAGGCTCAAACTTATATTGGTTGCTTATATATAACATCTTCTTTTATAAAGTTCAGGTATCTGAATCATATATCTTATTATCTATTTCCCCTTTGTTTTGAAATATAATACATCTTTCTATTTAAGGAATCTAAATATTCTTTATTCTTCAGCTAATAATATGCCTGAATTTATAATGGGATAAATAGTTGTATTTCATCCTGTTATACGATTGAGAATCTAAGTAATGGCATTGTTCTCTACCTAACTGTAAACAAGAATAGTGGCGTGGCTTTGTCTTATGTTATGGTTTTATTATGTCTTGATAATCCAGAGCTTCAGTAGTGGCAAACTTAGCAGGAAGAGTTGGAAACCAGAATAATTTTAGAGCTAATTACTTGGAGTATCTTGGAAATGGAAAAAAGATTTGTTCAGTTCAACTAACTTTTTGCTCAATACTTAAAAACGGGTTGAGTGGTTGGCATAGTATTACAATTAAGTTAAATATACTTGAAAGGCATCAGTTACCCCTTCAAGCTTCTTTCTGAGATGTGTAGCCAGACAAAATATTAAATAGCCACCTTCTCTTTTATGTGTGGAACTTACCCAAGCCCCAGGAACATGGATATTATTCAGTTGTTTAAAAATCATTGTGCATTATTCAAATCCTATAGGAACGTCGGCATAACTTTAAAGATGAAAATTTAGCAATCAGATATGAAAACAATCTGTGATATGTGCAATTAATAAAACAAAACATACGCTAAAAATAGTAATGGCAAACTTTGAGGGTCAATGATACGGTTTTGAGTTGGTAAGGATAATAAAGTTTTTTCCTACGTTAAAATTTTGCTAAAATTATTCTTTGAGGGAAGATCCAATGATAGTAATGTGTCTTAGATTGCTATGCATACCCATGGACAATGGACCCACTGGCAATCCTTAGACACATTAGTATCACTAGAGTAATCCTAGTTATGTTCACTGGAGCCATAGTGAGTCTACAGAATCGATGTCTTACATTTCGAAGATGCTTGGGTTTTTAATTAATGTAGCATGACCATCCCAAGTATCACTTTATTGGAATAATTAAATATGCATGAGTGCATATGTGTGTATATAAATGTATACGTGTTTATAAATGTCTATTTTAAAATCTTAAAAAAAAAAGTCCCATAGAAATACAAGTTAGCGTTCGTTTTTAACCATACTAATTTCTTTTTAACCACAGGTCAGTCAAGCTTGGATGGGTTTGAACATTCAGGAGTTGTGTTAAATTAGAGAAGTAAAGGGGAACATTGGGTTTCTAGAAGGCAAAGGTGAGGAATAGACAGAAGAAGGGAAAATGTTTTCAGAGAAGTATTTCACATGCTTGATGATATTTGCCTAATACCCCGATGACTTTACGTGCAGACGACTACTGGCATGAAATTCTGGGTTTGGCAACTGGATGTTTCTCTCCTGTTCAGTGCTTTGTTTAGTTTTCCCCAGGAGAAGTTCCCAAAGGAAATAGCCGGTTGGAAGAACAGAAAGTTCAAAGACTTTAGCATGTGACAGTGAACTGAAGGAAATAAAGGGTTAGCATCCTTTGTGTCCTTTCTTTGTACTCGCTTAAGAAAAAGATAAAAGAATAGGAAGGGAAAAGATTCAGGCTCACAAACCCTGAGGTAGAAACTTTGCTTCACTCAGACGTCACTCTGACCGTCGGCTGTGGCCACATGGAGAAGCCACAGCTACCGTTTTTCCACGACTAATCAGGATTTCAGTTCGTGTAGCTGTACCGTCCCGGTACGTCCTACCGATGGTAAATAAGGACACGGGACAGACACATTTCCCAGAGAAGAGCATGAGTGTGAAATGAAGGAAGACATGACAAGAGGCCAAGATGAAAATAAACAGAAGAAAGTAGAAAAACCTCTCACTTTTAAGGTTATGGTTCATTGAAAAAATAACTTCCACACACCTGATTAATAAGCATGTCTTTTCTTCTTACGATGGAGGGATTTATTTAATTATCAAGGGAGTTACTCTTGGCTTGGGAGATTGAATAATCTTCCTAAAACATCGAACTTTGTGGAACATATCACTCTCCTTGTTCAAGTAAATGTGTCTCTTAGTTACATTATAGTACTTCAGGGTTTGGAATGCAACCAGTGATTCTATCTGATACGTTCCAAGCTCTCTGCTAAGCGTTATTGTGTATCTTCTGTACGGGAATACAGTTAGTTTTCTCAACCCCAACTTAAAAGTTCCTTGTTGCTCTCATGATCTTTTTCCGATGAATAGCTAAGGAAAAGACAGATTTATTTACAGTAGAGAGAAAATATCTTTCAGGATCTAGGAACTCGAGAGAAGACAGATGAAGGAAAAGACAGACATAGACTTTTAAGTGTCTTTCTTCCCTGATAATTTGGTCCCCAGAACTAAAATTTTAAGCTCTGTTATAAGCCAATCCTCTGTGTTCTAAAGCCCTGAGTACAAGGATGAAAGAGAAGTAGCAAGTGAATGTGTGTTAGAAGAGCTGAAAGCTCTCAGGGCAGGTGTTTCGTCTATGCAGTACAAAGACTCCGTGCCATTACAGTTTCTCAGTTCATTCCTTTCTCTGTAACGTGCAAATGATACCTTGCCTACCTATCTACCTCAAAGGTTGTGAGAAGTCAGTGATTATGTAAATGTATAATGAATGACTTTGTTAGTATTGATGTGAAAATATTCTACGTGGGTGGCAACATTGGCCGATACCTAAAAAAGAGAGACAGCATGATGGTTGAGTGGGCAAAACAATAGAATAAACAAATGAGTTTTGCATGGCCGGGGTTCTCTGGTGCTTATAACTGTGCATCTGTGAGCAAAGTAGTTGACATTTCTGAACTGCACTTTTCACATATAGAAAATAAGAACAACAACCCCTAGTTCACGATCATACCGAGAGCATTAATGGGGGTATTTAGCAATGAACTTATGGTGGATGATGCAGAGAATTTAGCTATTGCTACCAACTCTCAGCCCAGCCCCCTGTCCCCCGCACACTTTCCCCACCTCTAGGACAAAAGGCCAGGCTGCCCCACGGGGCACCCGTGCAGGACGAAAAGGTCAGCCCTTCCTTTCTTCATGGTGGCCGAAATCAGGGAAGTGGATACTAACCAAAAGGGACACTTGGCTCAAACATGCCTTGAAAGAGAAACTAAGAGAATCAAAACATATGTAAGCGAGAACCTAAAATGCATTAGGACGTCAAGCATTTGAGATTTAAATGGAATTTTAAAATGGCAAAAATGATGATACATTGACTGTAAATAGAGGATTGTCTAGAATATGTATTTCTTTCTTCCTTTCCCCTTTCCTTTCCCCTTTCCTCTCCCCTTTCCTCTCTCCCTTCCTCCTTTCCTTCCTCCCATCTTTCCACCCACCCTTCCTCCCTCCCTTCCTCCTTTCCTTCCTCCCTCCCTTCCTCCTTTCCTTCCTTCCTCCCTTCCTCCTTTCCTTCCTCCCTTCCTTCTTCCTTTCCTTTCTCCCTTCCTTTCTCCCTTCCTTCCTCCTTTCCTTCCTCCCTCCCTTCCTCCTTTCCTTTCTCCCTTCCTTCCTCCTTTCCTTCCTCCTTTCCTTCCTCCTTTCCTTCCTCCCTTCCTTCCTCCTTTCTTTTCCTTTCCTTTCTTTTCTTTTTTCCTAGTGGCTATATTTGTAGTGCCAGGGGTGATAGTAGCCAGTGATCACCTAAATGTGTGGCCTCAGCAAATATTTGCGTACATCTCTCTATTTAGAAAAATAAATGTGGATCGTTGAATGAATCCTTTTTTTCATCCTTTTCACCTCTATACATCATCCAAAGCCACAGTGGATCCCACGGACTTGCTGATCGTTCATGCAAACACCCATGGTGCCAGTATAAACAGTAAGAGCCCATGGGGCATGCCCTCCACCTCTTGACCCAAAGGTTTAAGGACTTAAAGCTACTTCTTAGAGGAACCCATAAAGTGCGAAAAAGAGACTTCGAGGAAGAATTTAGCTAAAACTTTTCTAAATGGTCTAAACTGACCACTTTGGCAAAGGTGACATCTGTGTATTTCAGTGTGCACATACAGCTGTTGTCTTAAAACACAGACCTCTTCAGTTGCCCAGTTGTTGGTGCTCAAGCTGTTTGTTGTGTTTGCTTTCTCCAGCCAAACACAAATGTTGCTTACAACACACAATGGTTTGTGCGCTTTCTATTACTTTTGGCTTAACCTCTCAGTTTTTTTTTTTTTTAAAACAGTTTTGGTAAAAAAATATATCTTCTGGGAAATCCCAATATTATTGGGTGGTTATTTTATTTCGAACAATATGTATGCAGTGCTTTACAGAATTCAATAATACCAGGGATAGCATAAAATCTATAGGAGAGAAAATAGGATAAAGAAATATTATAAATAAAATATCAAGTCACAAAATCAATGTGAAAGGTATAAAAGGAGAGACTTATGATATTATGCATTTTTCTTGCATCAGCTGAAGGTTTCATATAATAGAATGTTTTGTATATCCAGTTTCCTTTAAGGCTGTTTGTGCTACTTCTATCATTCTTCAAACACACTGTAAAGAGATATTCTTTCTCATTTAATTATATTCATTCAAAATGCTGACTGTGAGCTATGGAAGAATAAGAAGGATTATGTATATTATATTATCACTGGTCTTCAAGCAGAGATTTGGGAGAACTTATGCATAGGAAAATTAAAATTGAAGGCAGTAAGTTATGGAGCATCATGATACTAGATATAAGCACTGAATGATAGAGGTATTTAGGAAGGAGAATATCGACATGGACTGTCTTAAAAATATCCTTCCAGTGTTTGGCAACTAAGCTACACCTTTGAAGACCTTGTGTTTGAGTTTTCAGAGGCAGAAGAAGATACTAGGACAACAAGAGCTGGTAGTTGGAAAATAACTACATCCCAAGGGATGTTGCAAGATAGGTGTGAGTAGAGTAATCATGAAAGACCAAAGTAAACACTTAAATTAATATTGAATTAAAAATAGATAAATTTTAAATGTTACCATCCTCCAAGTGGAGGCCCTTTCAGTCTCCTGGTGATAATCAGGAAAAGAATTTCGGGACACAGCAGTAAGCCAAAGCAAGCAGCTTTTCCTGACAGCAAGAGTGAAAGTACACTCTCAAGAGCAAGGGAGCGGCAGGCTCGAAAAGAGCAGCTATGCCAGGAAGGCGTGATTTTTGATCTTTCGAAATCTTACTGATTGAAGGGAGGAATATTCTAGACTAAGGCGTTGGCTTTTGCTAAGAATTTTGGTTAGTAATTCCCAGAATTGGGTTCCCTCCCATTTTCATACTTCATGTAGCTTTTTGAGAACTGTCATGGCTTGGAGAAGCCAACTGTCAAGGGTTGGAGAAATTTTTAAATTATGAGACAAATGGTAGTGTAATTAGCCGAAGTTCATGTAAGGTGATCTAAATAGCTGACGAGCCTGTTGAAGCCGGTTCTTGGCTGTAGTTATCAACCCCCTTTAGTTGGACTTCAACACCCACTCTGTAAGCTCCTGCATCTGGCTCCCAGCCCTGTCTCCTAGTCTCCTACTCTAACATAAGGAGTATAAAACTTTTTTAAAAATGGGTAGGCATGTGATAAGTGGAATTTGAGAATGGTGATGTGAACATGAGGATTTGGGGGGTGTGTGTGTGTGTGTGTGTCTGTGTGTACAATGGACAGCCACTGATAAAGGTTAGTTTGACAGATGTGGATGGGGGAAGGACAAGTCTGGAGAAAGAGTCTGACCGATTAGTAGGCTATAAGGGTGTCACCTTATAAAAAATATATATAAGGGTGTCACCTTGGCTTGGATGAGTGGCATTGAGAATGGGACAGTGGGGTGGACATATGAAACAAGAAAGTTTCTAGAGCGTGAGTAATATAAGACTATGCCCAACAATGAAACCACTAGAGTAGTACCATTGTTGGTTATCAGTCTTTTTCCCACATCAAAGACTTTGATCGACTAATACTCATCCCTGATAACTTCCTAACTCATGGAAACCGCCTATGCTATTCTTGTAGTGCCTAATAGACATAACTTCTGATTAGGGTAGCCACAGAGAATTGATAGTATTCCAGATCAAAGAATTAGATTTCATGAGCCTATACACAGAAAGCTTTTAGATCTGCCATTTATTAGGTTCAAGGAACTCAAACTAGAAGCCAATGGGTAATAAAGGAAAAGAGAGAGAGAGAGACAGATTCAAAAAGTAGTCCTCCATCCTACATGGATTGCTAACTCAAGGTCAGCAATGAGTCTTTGAAGTGCGTAAGAAAACGAATTTAGTTTCTTAAAAAATATCTTAAACTATTAGGGGATTTTATTACAGAGATTTTTTTAAACCAACTTCTTAAGAAAATCACACAAAGAGTAAGAAATAGAATAGAGAAGACGTACCAAGATGAACATTAAAAATTCGACTCTAAATGATTAACATACTAAATGTATCTAATGATTTATTTGTCCAAGATACTGACATTGTATGCTTTCTGTTTTGGAACATACTTTGGAATTTTCATTATGTACAAATTGATGGATGTAAATTCTTCAGCTCTGGAGAAAGGTAGAGGAATTTTACAGGTTAATAAGTGTCAACAGAATTGATTTGTGAGTCTGGCACTGTTGAACCAAAAAAAAAAAAAAAATCCTATGATAGAGGAACCAATGAATTTGTTAAATGTTGGTAATTAAAGTTCTTCTCTTGGGGCTTGAACATCCTCTGGGTTTCTCTAGTGACTGTAAGTGATACCACAGTGCATGGCACAACTGTAAGACACCATCTCTACCATTTGATACAAGTTGTTTATTATTTTGATCAAACACAGCACAGAAAACACCTTGCATTAAATGGCTGCAAGGCATGTTAGCTAGTGCCTGCTGGAGCCTTTATGCCAGTCCATTTCCAACATTTCCCTTGCTGCAGGCATCAAGAAATGACCTTGTTTTTTGGTGTCTGCTCCCTTTTGGATGTATGCTCCCTTTCAGAGCCCCATTATCTCATTAAATCATTTATGGGCAGGAGGAGAGATGTTACAGTGAATAGCAAACTCTCGCAATTTGTTTTTGATATGCTTTACCTTTTCAGCAAATACATTTGGCGTAAAACCTATATAAATAACTTCATTAAAGCCGGGCATTTAATGCCAGGGATGAATGTTTTTGACAGTATGGTGCAGACTGAGTTGAAAAACCTGGGACAATTTTAGAAGTCCTGAACGACACGGTAGCTACTTTATGCCGCTGTGTATTTGATGTGAAGTTTTTGCTTTAGCACAATGCAGGAATGCTCTTTCCTCACCAATGTTGCAATTATCAAACTCTAAATGGTATCATTTTGCTTCTTGTCACCTCAATTCTCTCATTTGTAAATGGAAGCATGTATTCAATTTTTATTTTATTTTAAACATTTCTTTTACGCCATGAAGGAATGAAGGAATTGATGGTGTGCATCAGATCAGAATCCAATGCCAAACTCTTGAATTATTAACCTAGTCCTTGACTAATACTAATAGCTATTAATACCTTGAGGATATACACCTTCTAAACAGACATAGTTCCTTATTTAATCTTCAATTTGACACACATGTATTGTTCTCTCCATAACGGTAAGAGCGTAAGTTTTAGCTACAACTTCTTGGTTTAATCTAGGATCCACAACTTTGTAGTTTAGTGGTCTGGACATTTTGTACTTCACTGTGCTTTCCTGTGAAATGGTTTCTCAGAAGGCTTAAATAAGATAGTCAATGTTAAATGGTTAAGTGCTGATGGACACTTAGCGAGCTTTCTGAGTTACTGTTTATTCTTTGTGTTGATGTTTTCACTTGCAGTAGTATTCTTTGAATATCGGCGTCCGATAGGATCGTAAGTCAGTTGGGAGCCCGAAATAGCTTAGAAGACTCTGCTCTCTACCGTGCTCGATTCAGAGGAACTGTTAATATGTGTGAGAATTATGACAGCCCCGCTGGAATTTTGGGGGTTGGCCACAAAGGTGGGTCTTCTCCCACTGTCCCCCGATATTAGGCTTCAAAGAAATTACTGAAATCAGTCAACTGTGATTTAGGAGGGATGCGTGCATACACCTTTGCTTGTCATTCTCTTCACTTGGAAACTTCAGGCAATTAAAATATGTCACCTTTAAATTTTTCAGTGAGATAACTAAGGCACAGTTTGGTTAATTGGCTTTCCAAAGTCATACCAACAGGCACTGATGGGGAAGGTCACTGTGTTGTAGGAAAAGAGGAAATTCTTACACTATTCGATAAAAGTAGTTGCCATCGCTCTTCTAAATTTAAAATGTTGGAACCAACTAAAAAGTTTTATGTTGAGCTGTTGAATACCTACCATGCACCAGGAGTTTTTGTAGATGTTGTCACCTGTGTTATCACCTTATAGATAACATCTCATCTAAGTCACACAATTAAAGACTCACAATCGGAGACCAATATATGAGCCCAAACGTAGGGGCTGGAAAACTCTATTTATGGGATGAAATTGTTTATGTATATTTTTTCTTGCTCTACACTGATAAGGCAGTTTAGGTGGTTGTCTTTCCATCTTCTCACTGAATTCTTTAACAGCTATCTTTCGTTCATTTACTCGTTCAACAACTATCGAGCTGTTGAGCGTCTACTGGGTGCTATTCTGGGTGCCATGGATACAGCAGGAAATAGTATGAATGTGTTCCTTGTCCTCAAAGAGCTTACATTCCAGGAGAAGAGACAACCGATAAAAAGATAACTAATTTAATGTCAGGTAGTGGGGTTGGCTCTGTAGCCAAGTGAAGCGAGCTTAAAAAAGGAGCCACAATTTCTTAAAACAAAGAACAAGTGTGGCAGAGTATCTTACTTAATTCTCTACATCCAGCCTACATGATTGGCCATAAAAATGAGTTCATGCACAGGATTATGTCACACTATCGCACAATATCATTTCACATAGAAATTGACTATTGCCTCTAGAAGGATTAACCCAGAATGAGGAGCAACTTAGAAAATTTCCCAGGCCATTCTTCTTAGGTTACATATGGAAAACTAAGAATTAACGTGATGAAAACCAGAAAAGTAGCTGACAGCAAAACTGAGCTTGAGAGATGTTACCTATCTCCTAGGTTTAATACTCTTTTTCCTGCACTAAATGGACTCCCATCCAGGCTATACTTTTGCCTAAAATGCAGTTGCCACCTGCAAATGCATTACATAGCTTTTGTAGGCAATATAACTATGACTATAGGCTACAGAGTTTATATTTTGGCTTTGCTGCTTCTTAGCTATGTACCTTGGGGCGAAATAATTAAACTTGCTGAGGCTCCATTTCCTAATTTGCAAAATGGGAATAATAAAATGTATTCTGTAATTATAATGTTGGAAATTAAATGGGTTAATGCATATAAATCACTTACCATACAGCTTAGTATTAAGTAAATGTTATTAAAAAAATCACATCTTTATTTTAATCAAGGACACTTCATTAGTGCATTACGGTATTTAGCATGTAGAAGACGATCGTTAATGTTTGACGAATAAGATAGAAAAGTGCTACTTCCAGTGGGAACCAAGAGATTTCTTTTTCAAAACATCTGAGGAGTGTGGCAGCCCAACCCCGTTGTTTTAATTTCTTGTCCATCCCCTATAATACGTTGTAGGGTTGCCATAGTAGAATCTCTTGGTCTGTAGTATTGGTTTAGCAGCCTTGCCTAACCTAGTCAACGTAAGAAAGAGACTTACTGAAAGTAACAAGGAGTTTTCACTTTTGACGTGCTTCAGAAAATTAACTGATCTTCCCCAAACCTCTCCAAAGAAGGTAAATAGCTTTAATTATCTTGACAGATGGAGAAATGGAAGTGATGAGTCCCCAGACTCCACTCTGCTCAGATTACTGAGTGGCTCGACTGCATGTCTAAACTCATTAACTTGCTACTTCCTGCTTTGCTTTACAAAGCATCCCTCTTTGGAATGACTCAGTGAGCGATTCCTCACCAAACTGACACCCTTTCTTTGAGGAACGATTGGGGTTCCTGTGCGATTTGTTTTCCCTTCCATGGCTTTGAATATTTATTCCGTGCAAGGAGAGCTCATTGACATTCTACATTGTGGGGGAGGGGGGTCCCAGGACAGTGGGGGGATGAGAAGAGCGTTCTTTCCCAGTGATTGCTTAAAAAAGAAGTCACTAGGCCAGGCGTGGTGCCTCACGCCTGTAATCCTAGCACTCTGGGAGGCCGAGACGGGAGGATGGCTCAAGGTCAGGAGTTCGAAACCAGCCTGAGCAAGAGCGAGACCCCGTCTCTACTATACATAGAAAGAAATTAATTGGCTAACTAATATATATAGAAAAAAATTAGCTGGGCATGGTGGTGCATGCCTGTAGTCCCAGCTACTCGGGAGACTGAGGCAGGAGGATGGCTTGAGCCCAGGAGTTTGAGGTTGCTGTGAGCTAGGCTGATGCCAACGGCACTTACTCTAACCTGGGCAACAAAGTGAGACTCTGTCTCAAAAAAAAAACAAAACAGGTCACTGTTTTCTGTTATATCAGGGACAGGCATTTTCATATTTCGTAATTATTGTTTTGGAAGTAGGTTAGTTTATGTTACATTCATAGAATGCAGAAATGAGATAAAAAATATAAACTGTTACAGAGCGAGGGGTCAGCATGTTGTCTCAGAGGAAATTTCCCTTCTGTGCTCACGTAGCCGTATCTCTTTGCAAACTCTTATTTTGATTGTGTAAGAGTCTCAATTTCTCAAGATGTATTGAAAAGGCAAATTACTAGTGCAAGATTCAAACTACTCAAAAAGAAAACACACACTTTATACACCTACATATATACATCTATAAAATATATATTATCATAATATTTTATGCACATGAAGTGTGTGTATAGACACAAATACACCTATATACTTTATTGCTTAAAACTGAACATTTTCAATATATACTATATTTTATAGTTATATGAATCAGTTACCTCTTATGAGTCTATTTGAAGTATCTTCCCTACAAAGTTCTATTACAGCTACAAAGATATTATTAACAATAAACACAAAAGGGCCAAATGTAGAACAAAAAGTGAGGATATAATATGCATCTGAGGCCCAAATCAGTTTCCCACAGGTCTCTGTTTACATTGAACCAATCCAGGCATGCTGGTCAAAGCCAAATTTGGTAGACTGACAGCACCCAGATGGGGACCACGGCACGTAGGCTGCTAGTCACGGAGAACACTGTGCCTACACACAGGCTTGTCTAAGAGGGTGTGAGGCAACCAGAAAAAAATTGCTAGTGCTGGGATTTCAATGCACTCACTGGCCACCCAGGGGATAATTATGGATCAGTGAAGGCTAAGGCTCTTGTCCCAGTCAGAATCTTTGCTTCTACACCTCGTCCTGAAAGAAGTATTAGATGGAGAAACAAAGATAGTTTCTATGCATTTCCTTCTCCTCTGGGGTGGAATCTAAGTGACTGTGCTCTAGGACAACTTGGAGACAAAGTTGAATTCAGCCACTCACAATTAAAGTGCCGGTAGAGTAATACGAAATATAAAAGAATTAGGACTGCAAAAAATGAGTGCTGGAATATTTCACTAAATATTATTAATAGAAATAACATGCTCCTCTGACTTCATTCTTCTACTGCCTAAATTCTTCCATCACCCTTACCAGTCTGGGCTCCATACTCTTATTTATTTATTTATTTAATATTTTTATTTTTGGAGACAGAGTCTTACTCTGTCACCTGGCTAGAGTGCCGTGGCACCAGCCTAGCTCACAGCAACCTCAAACTCCTGGGCTCAAGCGTTCCTCCTGCCTCAGCCTCCCAAGTAGCTGGGACTATGGGCATGCGCCAACATGCCCGGCTAATTTTTTCTATATATTTTTAGTTGGCCAATTAGTTTCTTTCTATTTTTAGTAGAGACAGGGTCTCGCTCTTGCTCAGGCTGGTCTCGAGCTCCTGACCTTGAGCTATCCTCCCGCCTTGGCCTCCCAGAGTGTGCTAGGATGACAGGCGTGAGCCACCGTGCCGGCCACCATACTCTTGACTTCTCTACTAAACACTTCTCTGTGAGGCCATCAGTACTTCCCTATTGGCAAATCCAGCGACCTGATCCCACGTGTCAAAATTCTTGATTTCTCTGCCTCCTTTAGCATTGGAAACTACCCCCTTCAAATTGGAAATTTTTCTCCCATAATTATTACTTGACATTGAATTTCCCCAACCTTTGACTTACAGAAAGCAATAGGGAGCCATTGAATCTTTTTGAGGAGATGAGTAACTGGTGGAAATCCAGTCTACTGTGTATTGTCAGCTATTACATCCTGATGACAAACATTAAAATGGCAAAAGGACAAAAGTAAAATAAAGCCTGAAGAGCACGGATTTTATGTTTTCAAAGCAGCTGTGAATTTCCAAAATTAAAATGGATTACCCAGAATGAGTTTTAAATTCTTTACAGAGTTCCCTTATTTCCCTGGTAATAGCTGTTTCTGTCTTCCAAGTGATTCAACTTTATGTCATGAATATTGAAATGATATGCCAAAAAAATATAACCCATAGCACTTTAAATACCTGGATAAATGAATTGACAAATTTAAATCTGGTAGACTGTTATTTGTTGGCTCCTTGCATGTTTGTAGTAAAAGCTAGATCTAAGAATCCAGAAGTAGGTGTTAGGCTAGCTCGAAGATCTAAATAATTCACCTACAACTATATAACATAATTCCATCGATCAACTATTGGTCACTTTTGAGTTATCAAGCAAATGGAGATAATGCCTTAAGAAATTTCCAACAAACACCCTGAAATTTAGAATCTGATGTAAGATTTTTATTTCTCATCTGTGGATTAATTTTATGCATTACTTCTCACACATTTTTATGTATTCTGTCAAACAGCAAGGAAGATATTATCTAAAAAAAAAAAAAAAAAGCAGTCAGGGTGAATATATATGCCCTTAATTTTTGGTTTTACTCTTCAGTAAGACTGTAATTATAGCTCTACTGGAGAAAGCTGTTAGGAAGTATTTTTAGGTGTCATTTATTAGAAAAACAAAGCATCTCGGATGGGTAATAGCCATATGATGGACTCCATTTGTTTCCCCTGCAAGGGGGTGTCGCAATCTGCTCTAGCTCCTTAGAGTGCTGGGTTATGCATAGGATGAATTTTCCATTTAGGGAAGCTATTAGGCTTGACGTGCTTACATTTTAGATACACGGTGCTTTGTTTCGTCCCATTGAGAAACAGAATAAATGCACAAGCAAAATAAATGACTGCCAAATATGCTCTCTGATGCCCATGGGCCTTTCTGTATTCTAGCACTTATCATGAAGTTTGAGTATTATGTTTTTAATTATCTTTAACCACAGTTAGACTGTGTTCCTTAAAGCCAAGACCTGTATATTATTTGTGCTTGAACTTGTTTCAAGCCTAATGTTATTTTATAGTAATAGCTCAGTAGCTGTTATGATCGAGTGAATAACTGAATGAAGGCACAAGGAACAAAGAAAAACATTAGGCCCAAAGAATTCCACAGATTTAATTGTAAAAAATAAAATATATATCTGTACACTAGGCCATAGGTACTGACTCACCTCTTAAATCTTCAAAGTAGATATATAGAAGCACAATATGAAAATGGAACAGAATTAAAGAACCTAAACTTTTTATAAGAAGCTGACTTCATGAACTTTTATATTTTTTTGCGTAGTTCTCATTTGTTTTAGTTGACTGTTGAAATATAAGCTTTATGAAACAACAGGGTGTTTCATGGCCTGTGTACTTGGTAATATGGGAATGTCTCTCTGGGATTTCAGTTCATGCCCATCCCGAAACTGTGTTAATTGGCACCCCCCTGCAGTTTTAAAGAGCTTGATGTGGCTTCCCAAGAGGCTCGCATCTTTCTTTCCCCTTGGAAAGAAAATTGTACAAAGGGAAGATGTTTCCAATAACAAAAATAGGATAGTTTTTCATAGGCAAAAACACCAACCTAAATCATAGTCTAAAATCCCCGCCATAGTTTAATGTTAACGAGTGCGGAGTGGAATGAATGGTGCAAAACACTTGGCACTTGAATTTTGATGAGCTTCAAAATTCCCAACTCTACCATTATTTGAATTTATAACTTTTCTTAATTAAAAAAAATGTACATACAGTGAAACGTTCAGATTTTAAGAGACTAATTATATAGGGTGTGATAAAGGTATGCACTCATATTACCATTGCTTCTGGCAAGATATAGAACATTTATTTCCATCAACACAAGAAGCTTCCTGGTGTTTCCTTTAGACCAACCCTTCCTCATACGAAGGTAAATCATGTTCTGACTTTTATACGATAGATCAGGTTTGCATATCTTTCTTGAAATCTATGATATAAAAAGAATAGTATACTATGTATTCTTCTTAACCTCTCGTGTTTTGCTTAACACCTTTTGGAGATTGATCTATATGGTCATGTGCATTCGTAGTTTGCTTTTTCCCATGCTGAGTCAGATTCTGTCGTACGGATATACCACAGTTTGGTAATCCATTGTCCAGCTGATAGACATTTATGTTGTGTTCAGTTTTTGTTTATAGTAAACACAACCATTATGAACATTCTTTCACAAGTCTTTCAATGGAGGTATGTTTTCGTTCTTTTCTCGGAAAATATTTAGGAGTGAAATGGCTGGGTCATAGGGTGGCTTTTATGTTTAACTTTATTAAAAACTCCCAAACTGTTATCCAAAGTAGTTACACCATTTTTCGTTCCCATAAACAGCACATAAGAGTTCTCATTGTTCCAGAGCTTCTCCAATTTTTCGTGTTGTAGGTATTTTTAAATGTAGCCTTTTTAATGGGTGTATATTTGTACCTTATTTTGGTTTTAACTTCCATTTCTCTGAAGATTGGATTGTCATGTATAAATACCACGTTTCCCCCAAAATAAGCCCTACTCATAAAATAAGCCCTAGCAGGATTTCTAAGCATTTAGGCAATAGAAGCCCTACCCTGAAAATAAGCCCTAGTGACGGGCATGGCTGCGCAGCACATCTGCACAACCCATGCATGTCGTCGTGCAGCGGTCAAGAACACAAGCAGCACTTCTCATCTGCCCCAGAAGAGCTCTGTGGCTCAACAGGAGAGATTCGGGCCAATGGTTCTAAATGAAATAGAGTCGCAAGAAATTCAGGATGGAATTTGGGGTTTGGAGAGTGATGATGATGATGTTCCAGAAGAAGACGAGTTAACTATATTTGAATTAATGTAGATGGTTGTACTGTACTTAAAAAAAAAAATAACAGATCCCCTGAAAATAAGCCCTAGGGTGTCTTCTTTAGGAAAAATAAATATAAGACCCTGTCTTATTTTCAGGGAAACACAGTATGTCACTACTGGCTTCTGCTTACTGTTTGCATGGTGAATCTTTTTACAGCTCACCTCTTGCTGTACCCCACCCTACACATACCTCCTTCCTAAGTTTTATGGAAGACAGTTTTTTCACAGACAAGGTTGAGGGGAGCAGTGGAGCTCTGTGGCCAGTCCCTAATAGGCTGCAGACCAGTATGGGTCCACAGCCCAAGGGTTGGGGACCACCGTTGTAAACAGCATATAATTGTGTCTTTATTTTGTGCTCAGTTCATTTGAATGTTTAGTAGATTTACATGAAATACGATCATGGTTACATCTGCCATTTTCTTAGTAGCATGTTTATTTTATATATTATTTTTAAAATTCCATTTTTCTCCTTTCATGCCTTCTACTGGGTTGATTAAATATTTATTAGTTTGTTTTCATGGCCTTTGGTTGAATAGATTTAAGGCTTTTTGGCTAATAGCTTCTTGTATTTTTTTTAGTAGTGTTTCTAAAGATAATAATCTGCATCCTTAATTTATCGTTCAATTACTGCAGCTTATTCAAAGATAATTTTGTTCTAGTTCACGTACAATGTAAGAGGATAGTGAAAGCATAAATTCATTTAACTTAGCCCTATTCTTTGTGATATTGTTGCCTGCCATTTTACATCTATGTATATTATACATCTCTTAATATAATATGAAAATTTTTGCATTCACCATCCAGTTATCTTTTACAGCATCTAAGAAAAAAATGTTATCTACCCACTTATTTACCGTTTCTATTTCTGCTCATTCCTTCTGTTGCCTTTGGCCTAAAAAATTTTGTTTTAGTTATTCCTTGCATATTATTGTACCGTCAACCATCTCAACTTTCATTCATCTGATACTGCTTTATTTCCATTGTTGGAGCTGTGTGTGTGTCTGTTTTGCCTTCTTACGGAATTTTTTTTTCCTGGATATGGAATTTTGGTTAGCAGTTCATGCTTTCAGACTTTAACAATGTCGTTCCATTGTACGCTGGCTGCCATCATTTCCAAAGAGAAGTCAGTGTTTCTGCAAATCAGTGTTCTTTGGTACATAAAGTGCTGTTTTCTCTGGCTGCAATCAAGATTTTCTCTTTATTTTTAGTTTTCAGAAATTTGGCTATGATGTGCCTAGATGTGATTTCCTTAGTCTTCATTCTGCTTGGAGTTTGTTGAACTTCTTGGATCTGTGAATTGAGGTGCTTTCCTTAAATTGGAGAATATTTATCTAGTTTTTCTTGTTCTTCACATATTTTTTTTCCTATGCCATCTTCTGTTTCCTTCTGAAACTCTAGATAGACAAATATTTAAGTGTTTTATATTGTCCCAAGTGCTAAAGCTCTGCTCATTTTTTTTTTTTTTCGTTCTTTTGGTTTCTCCTTTACATTGAATAGAGTCTGTTTATCTGCAGTCCAGTTCAATGATCCTTTCATTGGCTGTCTGCAGTGTTCTGTTAAGCCAGTCCAGTAGATTATCATTTCATAGATTAGTTTTGATTTTTTCTTTTCGTTTTTTAGCTGTACAATTTTTATTTGATTCTTTGATTCTTTTATATAGTTTCCTTTTCTCTGCTTAAATTTCCCATCTCTTCCTTAATTTGACCATCTTTCTTTTAGGATTTCAATATACGTATGAAACCTTCTCTAAAGATTTCCCTTGCTAATGTCAACAACTGAGTAATTTGGGGGACTGTTTCTATTGAATTTTTCACTTTACTGTAAAACTATTTTCCTATTTATTTGCATGTCTTTTTAAAAATTTTATATTAAAAACTAAAAGTAATATATTGTAGGGGCTCTAGATTGTATTTCTTTTAAGAATATTGATTTTTTTTCTAGTATGCTGTTAAAAATCCTAGGTGATTAATTTGAACTTTGGAGACTTTTTTTTTCACATATTGTTTCAGTTTTGTCTCTTAGTCTGAGGGTGGGTCCTTAGTATTTGTCCCAATGGTGTGGTACTGAAGTGGTTACCAAGCCTTTCTAATTGGATAGGATTCAAATTCTGAATTCTGCCGGCTTTATTTGGGGCAGAAGCTGAAATCTCTGCTCAACTTTTGCAAACTTCAAGCCATTTCTTTCTCTTGGAATCACTGGAATTTTCCCCATGAAAATTTAACTCGGGAGTCAGGAAGGATTTGAGCTTGCCAAAATAAGATTGTTCGTGGCCAATGTTTCTAAGACCCAGACATCACACCATTCTGGTCTGACTGATGCAAGTTCTTGAGTTCCAATGTTGGGTCTTATATTTGTCTAACTTCTCCTTATTTTTTCATATCTCCACTTCTGTAATTCATTATATACTAACATTTAATTGCATAGCATTTTTACACTGTTCCTGTGTACTGATGCTTTGTCTTGGGCCTTCTTTTTTCTTTCTTTCTTTCCTTTTCTTTTTCTGAGAAGGGGACTATCATGAAAATAAATTTCTGATGTTTAAGCCACAGGGCATCCCAAAAGTCTCCATACATAGGGACGATGGGAAATTGTAGCTAAATGTACCTTTATTTACAAAATATTCATTACGAAGTTTTTCCTTTGTATGGAGACATTTGGGACACCTGGATAGTATTTTGTTATAGCAGACTGAGCTGACTAGTACACTCCACTTCCATAATCTGGTTGCTTGTACCTTTGTTTCTCTTTCTAATACATTATTCTAACAATCAGGATCCATTATCAGCACTTCAGAAACAACACTCAAATCTTGTGGACTTCACAATCCAAAACTATAATTTATTTCTAGCAATAATAATTGCTAGATTTTTTTTTTTTTTTTTTTTTTTTGGTAAACGTCTTTGAATGTTTGTTCTGTATTATGCCTGGCACTCATCAAACATCCCATAGTGTTATCAGCTACCATCATTGTCATTTTTATTATCAGTCATCAAGTCCTGTGAGGAACAACTCATTTAATTCTTCCAACAATGTATGAGGTGGGAACTGGTGTTATTCCTGTTTTACAGAAAGAATATCTCAAGCTCAAAAAATTAAGCAAATTTACAATGGTAAATAGTTAAAAATTGGTATATCTAAGATTCAAAGTTGTGTCAGTCTGGTCCAGAGTTCAGAATGTTAATCAATATATAAATAATATAATATAAATAGATATGTATATTTATATGGCATTACTTATGTTTCAATAACAGTTGTAAATGCTTAGCATATTTCCATTAAATAAGTATGGCTTAATCATTTGTTCCCTGAGCATGAAGGCATTATCTTATTGTCCCTCACATGTAGTTTTGAGAGATTCCCAATAAATACTTTACATATTTCATTTTACCCAGGCCCAAATGTGAAATACTCAGATTTGAGATTCTAATATGTTATTTAGTTCATCCCTAGTATTCTTTATCATAGGATAGTAATGAAAATTTTTAAGAACTTAACATGTGTAGAGAGTGAAGAATTTTCTTAGTTAGGACAGCCAAGAAATGAGCTGTTGACCTAGAGGAAGCTGACAAATTTGTTCCAGGCTTTAGTTATCCAAAGTGAATGAAAAATCATTGACATCCTACATCTTTAACCATCTAGCCAAGGACCCAGCTGCAAAGTTGCAAGACCTGGTGGAAGCTTTGCCTGCTTTGAGGTCTAATGTTGGCAAGTTCTCTAAGTTCCCCCAGGGGAGTTTTCGTTTTGGAGGTGTTGGATCTTTTTTTATGGTTTTCAGTGTTTTCTCCTCACTTCAATAGAATTAAGTTGATCAGATGTTTACAGTGCTGGAGATCAATAGCTTTCCTCCTAAGTCTTTCAAAGATTTGTATTATATAAACTATTCCCTTTCTTATTTAATATAATGTTTTTGTGGCATCTTGGAAATTTTAATGATTCTCATTCATTGTTTTTTTCAGCTTCTACATTCACTTTACCTTCGTTTTCTCTGTTTTGAATTCTTTCCAGCATTTTGTGAGATGGGTGGAATTATAAATTAGGACAAAAAAAAGAGAATTGAGTGGGAAGAATAAACTTAAATGATTTCCCATATATAGTACTTGAAATTTTTGAGATGAAACATTTGGGTTGTTATTGAATATATAAAATAATATGCAAAAACCAGTATTATAAATATTTTATATTAAATAAAAAGGTTAGAATAATTTGAATTTGCTGTCAAATGCCCCCATTGGAATTTATGTTGGTATTTATTGGTACTTTTTCTCACAATTCAAATGATAAAATATGTATAATTTCATCTGGAAAGTCATTCACTTCTTAAAAACTCTCTTCGGAAAATGTGCATAGATATTATGTTGCTTGTTCAACTAATTCCTACTTAATTCAGTCCATTTGCTTGTATGTTTATTCATTCACTCAACTAATATTTACAAAATGACATGCTTTTAAATCGCTAACAATGTTAATTTATATCTAAAGAATATTAGGTATTTTCTTCCAATCTGCAATTTCTGAGAAAATCAAATTAGAAGAGAAATTAGACAAGATGAGTAACAATTTTAATGAGGCAATTAAGATATTTTTCTTTTTTCTTTTTTTTTTCCTTCTGGAACAATTTACTTCCTTGTTGACCCCACTCATGTTATAATTCTTTTTCTATCAAGTGCCTGGGTTTTCAAACTTCTTGGACATTGCTATGTTGGGCAGCTACCAAAAAAAAAAAAAAAAAAAAAAAATCACATGTGGATAATTCTCAAGAAAACAAAGCTCCAAATGAATGGGACGCCTATGCACTTCCAAGAATGGGGCAGCAATCAGCAACTGAATAATGGCAGCAGCTGAGTTCTAACAAACACGAGATGATCCAGCTGAAGCCACTGCTACAATTGCATGAATTTGGCACCAGGTCCATTTTATTTCTGGCGTTTGGACCACATTTCATCTCTGCTGGTGACCCCGTTCCACCTGCAGTTGTCATTGCTGCTTTCAGACATTTGACAAACCATTCGTGGGATGAACTTGGGATGGCAATTTGGACTCAGGCACAGGCATATTTTGCTTTCTATTTACAAAGGCTACGAGGAGACTGGTTATGTGTGTCTGGCAGGTGAGGGTGTCCTGCCCCCATATTGCCTGCCCAAGAAGAGAAAACCATGCCATTCACCGAACCAATGTATTGATGTGCAGTGAAATGCCAGGTGCTATGCTACAGCTATAAAGACGACCGGATCAAACCATTGTTAAGGCGCCGAGTTGGACAGGAGCTACCCTTGTAAATGCACACATAAGATCCATGGGCTATGGCACATGAAGTACAGGATAACCTGAGTTGAAACTGATGGAAAAATATGCCTCAGGTCATGCAGCATTTATTTTCTTTCATTCAGCAAACTATTACTGAGCATTAGTTAGAAATACTTTCTCTCTTTTTTCTTTTTTTATTTTAGCATATTATGGGGGTACAAGTGTTAAGGTTACGTATATTGCCCATGCCCCCCTCCCCCCTAGAGTCAGAGCTTCAAGTGTGTCCATCCCCCAAACTTTGCACATCTTACTCGTTGTGTTTGTATATACCCATCCCCTCCACCCCCTCCCACCTGCCCGACACCTGATAAATGTCATTCTTATATGTCCACTTAGGAGTTGATCTATTAATTTGCTGGTGAGTGCATGTGGTGCTTGTTTTTCCATTCTTGAGATACTTCACTTAGTAGAATGGGTTCCAGCTCTATCCAGGAAAACACAAGAGGCGCTATATCACCATTGTTTCTTAAAGCTGAATAATACTCCATGGTATACATATACCACATTTTATTAATCCACTCATGAATTGATGGGCACTTGGGTTGTTTCCACAGCTTTGCAATTGTGAATTGTGCTGCTATAAACATTCGAGTGCAGGTGTCTTTTTTGTAGAGTGTCATTTGATCTTTTGGGTAGATGCCCAGTAGTGGGGTTGCTGGATCAAATGGTAGATCCATTTGTATCGCTTTGAGGCATCAATAGAGATACTTTCAAAAGCCTTGAGAAAACAGGGAGGAGCCAGACAAACATGCGTGGTGCCTATTCACTCCTGGAGATGCAGTCTGGTTCTTTCGCCAGCTAGGTAGGTACCTGATGCATCTGATAACTGAACAAATTGGAGACTGATGAATGTTTGCTGAGTGGATATTCCTGTAATAAATTCCACGGTAAAGTCTAGACAGGTTGTCTTAATTGGTCCTGCCCCATAAATCAATTATATGAACAAACGTTCTTTAAGCAGGAGCTTTGCAAGGATCACAAACGTGAAAATTACGATGTACTTTGCTGTGAGTGATATATAACAGGGACGGGTAACAGATAGGACACTAGCCCCAGCAGAATCCAACCCTGGAAAAACATACTGTGAAATAGCAGCGGTCACAAATAAATAGGAAGAAACCGATGCTGAAATCAAAGTTCTAGTAGACTCAGGGACTTCAAGGTTTTATAAACCCTTTGCACTCGGATGTCGAGTGTGACCCAACACAGTTGGCATCGGTGGCAGCTCGCATGTCGAGCCACACTTGACACATAGTTTCACCCCAGGGGGGAGGGGGATTTTTGTCTGTTTTTCCAGTGTCTTTTCTTGTTTTCATTAGCATGAAAGGACAAGTAAAATGTAAATGCAGAGACGGTACGCTAACTTCCAGGGGTAGATTATTTCCACTGACTTAGAGCAATGTTTAGATGGAAAGCTCCATGCAATCACACCTCACCCTGACAAAAAACACAAAGATTGTGTTGTTTGTTCTAACAGAAAAATCAAAGGAGGAAGAAGAGAGACGATTTATATTTGCAAAACGTGTGAATATAAACCAGGTCTTCCTGTGGGTGAATGTTTCAAAAAATATCACACCATAAAAATTACAGAGATTAAAATTACTCTTTGAATGTATCAATAATTTGAAATATAAAAAAATCCAAATTAATAAGTTTGTATGACAAGAAACTCCAGTTTTTTATTCTATTGCTGTGCTTTGTAAAATCTGGGGTACTGAAAAAATTAAATCTCGAGTAGAATAAAGGAATGAGAAAAAAGCAAGCAAGTGCAAAGGGTTAAGAAGAGACACCAGTAAAATCAGTTGTCAGTAAGATTAGTTTCATAATGCACTTGATTGAAAACAGATTGGCAAGAAGTGTTTTTTAAGAAGTTAACAGTTCTTGAAAGAGCTTCAGAGAAGAAAGTGTAGTCATTTTTTTTCCACAACAAATGAAAGTCAGGTAAGACGGAAACTAAAGAGATAAAAATCAGATTTGTCAATTGGAAATTAGTCGACCTTTTACTATGATGGTTTAAGTGGTAGGATATTATCAAAGACCCAATCTCAAAGAACTGGAACGAAAGACATGGAAAGGAGACCAGCAGGTTTGAGTGCCCATAAGACGTTTGAGAGAGAAAGCAAGGCTTTGGGATGGGGGGAGAAAAAGCAACAGTTTGGATGTAGGCAGAAAGGGGGAAATGTCTGAGCCTTCCTGGGATGGTTCCAATTGTTATTCTCTGTACCAAGCAGTGGGGTTGTTTGCCTGCGTGGTGCCCTTTTTGGTGGAAATGGTGTTTGTGCTATGATTGGAGCTGGTTTAATTTTATAAGAAAGTGCTGCATGTTAAGATGTTCAACAAACCATAGAGCCTTCTGCGTTGTGTATTTTATAGCCAAAATGGAGAGTCAACTTCCATGCAAGGGAACTGTGTTACGGTCTATCTGATTGCAAGAAGCAGCAATAAGGTCATGTGTCCTTAAGGCAGTGAGACAAAGGAGTTGGTCACATGCATGGGCAGGGAAGAATTGGAACATTACCGATTTGTCATTGCACATAGAGTCGCTACTATGGCTCTGAAGAACCAGCGATCCTGTATTCCCTTACAAGCAGGTGTTTGCTTCTACTGTGACTTGACTTTATCTTGGACCCAGTCATTCTTATTTTCTGCTTTCCTCTTTGATTCTTGCCCTCTTGAGATCTCTGCTTCTCTGTCATTGGACTCATTCTTCTCTGTCTCATGTTAAAGACCTTGCAAGAGGGAAGATTGGGGCAGTCAGTTCCCACCCATCATGGACTGTCTCATTTGATTTCTTAACACCAGACTAGAGGCTACTGGGTTCTGATAGCTACTTCAGGCAAGTACATAGCCTCCTGATTCAATCCATGATGGCCAAAGTAACAAATCACATAATGCACCAAAAATGCCACCTATGTGGGAGAGAAACAGCCAGGAGTTGTTTTCTCAGAAGGAGGGGCCAAGCACATTAGGTGCTTAGTTTTGATGTGGAGTTTCCCAAGTTTATCCAATGTGATGAGATTCAACATAGTGGCAATATCTATAAGCACATTTGTCTCAGAGATAGCATGCAATTGGAGATTTGAAAATCAAAATGTATTTTTTTCCCCCAGAGTAATGTTAAGGGTTTTTTTTTTTTGTCTTAATTGAGAAAATTCTTTTAGAGATTAAGTAAGTGCTGAACGTCTGAGTAGGTAGAACTCTCTCCGGAGGACAGTCTATGGACAAATACTGAACACAAGAGAGGCTGATATGTTGTGGGAAGGAAGAGAGAGAGGGACTCTTCTTTCCCCCCTTTTTTTTCCATTTCCTTTTCCTTTTTTGCTGGGGACAGTTTTATTCATTTTTGGTTAACTGTAATGTCTAATCTGAACCAGAAGTCAGCAGAAAGGTTGACTTCAAGGAAGTGGGTACTGTGAAATTTGATCAGCAAGAAAAGCTACAAAAAGAAATAAGTATAAAAAAATGAGAAATCAAAGATGATGCTCCGTTTTAACTGTGTACAGGTTATGTTATTTTAATGTTGCTATAAGGCTCTTGCTTTTACCAAATGTCATGCCATTTCTGACAAATGTTTTTTGTTCCTCTCTCCATTCTACTGAACCATTGTTCACATAATAGGCTTAAATTAAATCTCACCAGTTTTTATGCTTAGCTATCTTGTTCACTATTTTGTGCTAAGACAAGTGATACATGTAGGAAAAAAATAGTCATTGCCAGTAGACCTACTGTCCAGGAATGGACAAATCATGACCCCAAATGGTTCAATTTACTTAGGAGATTCTCTAGCATTTTCTTCCACTTCTCCATTCCAGTTCATGGTGGAGGAAGCTGAACTCTTTTTCATTTCATCTTTTATATCCAATTGTATGTACTAAAAATAAAGCATGATATCAAATGAATCAATTCACTTGCCAGTAAAAGAAAACTCCCATCTGTATATTTCTTTGTCTTTATTTTGTTTTTTTTTTTTGAAATTATATCAGTAGGTAATACCAATTTAGAGAAAAGCAATACCATTGCAAGCAATTATTACAATTTTCCCATTCTACCCAAGGTTGTGAAGAGCATGTCTGTGATTCCATTACAAATGCAATCTTCTCATCTGGAATTGATTTTTCTTTTTTTTTAAGTGTTTTTATCTTGCACTTTTAAATTAAATCTGTTTAGCTTTCCCTAAATTAGATGAACAAAAATCAAAGCCAAACCTATCTGATATACAAATGTATTTCACTGCTTTTCTACCTGTAAAAAGCAATATTTCTTTTAAAAAGTTTATATGGGACATGAGGTTTGCCCCAGAGACTAAATCTCATTATTTTTTTTAAAACACCAAAGCTAAACTTCAGTCTATTGACTGTGGAAAATCATTTAGTAGCCAAGTAATTTAAAACATCACCTACATTTTCAACAGGTGTTGATTACTGTGAAAACTTTTTAGAGACTCTAATGCCGGATGTCCAACCGACTTACATTATATGAGCATTGATTATGTATTGTTCCTTATCATTTAAAATATTAATGTAACATTGATTTATAGAAACAAATAGAGATATGTCAAAAACTCTCACCAATACATAAAGTGAAGTTAACTGTAGTAGCTTACTTACCCTCAGGTTAAATACTGCAATTAGGTTCTTGCTAGAGGTACTCTTCTATTCTGCATTCTTTAGCATTCATTTATGTTCATAAAACTTGAACAGTCACCTACTAAGTGCCAAATGCTAGGCTGAGAGGGTCAGAATGAATATGTTGTAGGGAAATATTTAGTGAATAGTCTGAGAGCAGGGAAGGATGTGTAAATAAGCAATAAGATATAACAAGGTCAACAGGGGAAGTACCGTATTTCCCCAAAAATAAGACAGGGTCTTTTATTTATTTTTCCTCAAGAAGACACCCCAGGGCTTATTTTCAGGGGATGTGTTATTTTTTTTAAGTACAGTACAACCATCTACATTGATTCAAATAGAGTGAAGTTGTCTTCTTCTGGAATATCATAATCACTCTCCAAACCCCAAATCCCATCCTGAATGTCTTTCGACTCTATTTCCTTTAGAACCATCGGCCCTGATCTCTCCTGTCGAGCACTAGAGCTGTCACGGGGCGGATGAGAAGGGCTGCTCGTGTTCTTTCCCGCTCCGCGATGACACGCATGGTTTGTGCAGACGCGCTGCGCAGCCACGCCCGGCACTAGGGCTTACTTTTGGGGTGGGGCTGCTATAGCGCAAATGCCTAGAAATCCTGCTAGGGCTTATTTTATGGGTAGCTCTTATTTTGGGGAAACACGGTATATATACCATGCAGGTGAGCACTGATGAGGAACATTCAACACAGTATGCATGCAGGAGGCCTGGAAAGATCCTTCCAGAAGATGATATCTGAGATGCAAGTTGAAATACAAGTAGTGAGCCAGGGGAAGACAGGATGGGGGGAGAGGGAGAAGGAGAGATGGGATGGGCCAGGAGGAAGAACTCTGTCCAAGTCAGTACAGCAACCTGAACAGAGGCACAGGGCTGAGAAATGGCCTGGTGTGGGGTCAGCCACAGGTTTCAGAATTTAAATCCTGAAGCACAAAATCACAGCAGACAGGCTACAGTGGTGGCTGACGGCCCCTCACTGAGAGTGTTGGCTTAGCCAAAGTCAGGTTCAGCGTCTGCCCCATGGGTGGGTCACTGAAGAAGGTTTTGAGCAGGATGAGGCTTGGCCCGACATGCATTTGAATTGGTTACTTTCGGATACAAAGTGGTAAAAATGGATTGACCGCAGGCAACCCTAGAAGGCGGAGTTGCTTGCTCTAAGTGATATTATATTGCAGAGGTCCAGGCAAGGAGGCATGGGGCTTGGTGCTAGCAATACGTGTAAGGGGACCAAGTCAAGATGCATTTAGGGCCAGGCGCTGTGGCTCATGGCTCTTCGGGAGGCTGAGGTGGGAGGATCACGCGAGCCCAGGAGTTCGAGGTTGCAGTGAGCTATGAAGATGTCCTTGCACTCAAGCCTGGGCGACAGAGTGAGACCTTGTCTCCAAAAAAAGAAATGACTTTAGGAAGCAAAGTCAGCAAGCAAGACTTACTATTTGATTCAAATGAGAAGCAGGCAGGAAAATGGAAGAAATCATCAGGAGCCCATTATAACATGAGTGGCTAAGAGATGGCCTTGCCTCTTACCGGCAGATTTGGAAGAGCAGAGATTCAGTTTAAAGAATGACTTTAGCTGTGACTATATCTGTGATTAATACACAGGGTAATTGCATGACCTCCTTATTGCATTGTTGCCGTTTCTCTTTAACTGCGTCTTTCTTCAGGCTATTCTAGGCCTTTTTGTTTACCTTTGTTATAACTTTTAATCCAATTATAGTATGTATGCAGTAAAGTTGCTTGTATCATAGCTACATAGTTGTCTTCATTTTGGGAAAAAAAAAGTAGTGATCTATAAACTTATGATTTGTACATAGCTCTAATTTTTTTTTTCAAAGTGAACACACTTTCGTAACCAGCACCTGGATTGAGAAGCAGACTATGTTACCAGGCCCCCTGAAAAAGCTTCAGGGCTTTTTAAAGTTAAGCCTGATATTGACTATCTGTGAAAATGATATTCCTCAGGATGCCCATTATTTTTGGCAAGGGGCAAAAAGTGATGAAGTTGGAGTTTAAGTTGGTAGAAGTGCAAAAGGCAGGAGATTTTTGGAGCTGTTCATAACTACATGTGGCGAAGATCACATCTGAAAGCAAAGCAAGCACTGTGCCGTCAGTCCATGAATTGGTAGCAGAAGGAACTGGCTCAGCTATTTTTATGAAAGAGAGTGTGTTTCTTCTTAATAGTTTGCCAGTTGAGATTCTGTATTTCATCATTCTTAAAGTGCATTTTTTTTTTCACAGTCTTGTATCTCTGATTTTGAGATGTGTCTTGGCTATGGGTGCTGATTTATAGCCACCACCAGCCTGGCGTGTGACAGCTCCGTTCTGTTGTCTTTGTGCTCACTTGCTTGCACTTGGTCTTAGCCATGACTGCCATCCCTTCAGTTGCCAAGCAGTGCAGCCAAGGGCAGGAGAAACGGCCCTGTCCTTCAGAATAGAAGAAAGGCATTTTGAAGTCGTGAATGACGGGTATGACCGATTAGGCAGGACTATTGGTAGCACACCAAACGATGGGAATATAACTTGCTGCTGACTTTGAACTGAAGCTTCTTCACTCCCAGTGGCCTGTGACTCCATAGAGGAATAAGCAAAATGGAGTTTGTTCGGATAAAAGAGTGTTAGCGTTAAGACTTGAAAAAATGAGCTTGGGTGAAAATTCTGTAGAAAATAATGAAGCCCAGACGGATGGTTCGGTGGGGGGTGGGGGGGGGGAAGAGATTGAGAGGAGTTGGATCTTGAATGTGATGAAGTTTTAGAAACACCTTAAATGCTTTTTTTTAACACTATAGAGCAAATATCTTTTAAAAATCACTGTGTAGTTAAAATGTCTCTTTCAATAAATGTTAAAGAATTCTTTAAACAAATACAAAATAATTCTAAGTGATAAGAACGCATTGTGTCACAGTTTAATGGCAGTGGCTTTACTTTATTTTGTTTTTACTAATAGGCTTTATTTTCTAGAGCAGTTTTAAATGCACAGCAAAAATGTGCAAAAGCTCATGAGATTTTCTATAGAGCCCTTTCCACAACGGTGATCTAGCACCTCTTGTATTTTCCTGGATAGAGCTGGAGCCCATTCTACTAAGTGAAGTAACCCAAGAATGGAAAAACAAGCACCACATGCACTCACCAGCAAATTGGTATTAACAGATCAACACCTAAGTGGACATATAGGAATAACATTTATCGGGTGTCGGGCAGATGGGGGGGGGACGGGTATGTACATGCATAATGAGTGAGATGTGCACCGTCCGGGGGATGGTCACGCTTGAAACTCTGACTCGAGGGGGGAGGGGAAGCAAGGGCAATATAGGTAACCTTAACATTTGTACCCCCGTAATATGCTGAAATAAAAAAAAAAAAGAAAAAAAGAAAAAGAATAATTAGAAGAATGCTTTTCTCAAGTTAAAGTCTGTAGAAGGCCAATGGACGGTAACTCCATCTCTGTTTTCTAAATCAAGGGAAGGACGAATCTGTTAGAAATGTCAGCTTTCACTGGAGACTGTCGCAGGAAGTTGCTCAGGACAGGCAGCTATAACGGGGTCACCCAGACCATCCCGTTAAACGATGCCTGTCCTGACTGCCCACAGTGAGAACCCGGAATGGGGTGCAATACGCCCATCCTCGCCCAGATTAACTCCTGCTTATTCTGAACACATGAAGGGCCTGGTAACAAAGGCTGCGAATCGATCATCGTGTGTGCCTCTGAGTGCCGAGATCAACTTTTCATCCTCTGAGCTCTCACAAATCCAGTCTAGCATAATTTCATTTGGGCACAAAACAGGGACCAGGAGGTGATCTCGTTGAGACATTGTCTTTCAAATGCCTCGTCACTGCCACTCTGAACGCTTGCATGTCTCCTGGGGACCATCAGGCAGGACTCCAGACAATAAAGGAGTAGATCCCGCAGGTACGGCGCCACACATTGTGGGTTTGTGCTCCCAGATCCATCGTCTGCACATTCCAAGGTGCGCACCTGTCGTGCTTGATGGGGTTGGGCAAAGACTGTGCCAACAGGATGTATCAATGGTGGCAAAAGTAATTCCTCCCTTTGAGGATTGGTAGTCGTTCCCTTGGTGACCACAGGCACAATTGCCTAAGGGGCCACTTCTCTCCAGCGGTTACCAGTGTTACGAAAAACTGAAAATCGTGAGCCATAATAACAACTGAGGCACAGCTGACATGGATGAGTGGCTTATTACGTGCAGTTCTAGGTACTTTACTTATATTTGCATATGAAGTCTGTATAACAATCTTTCATCTTTGCATATTAAGTCTGTATAACAGTCTTTCATCTTTGCATATGAAGTCTATATATAACAATCTTTCACGATGAAAGATTGCATTTAGGCAGATGAGGAAACTAAGGCCCAGAGAGATGCTGCTCATAAGTGGAAAAGTCACACATTGTGCATTGAGGTGTCTGGCTTTGGGGCTTAGGTCCCTTACCAGACTCCCAAACCGTCTACATGGACGCCTTTGTTTTTAAAAGTGTGCTGTTGTATTTGTGAAGAAGTGACATGGTTACTATCACAAAAAAGTAACAGGGTCTGGAGCAAATGGAAAAATAATTGCTTGGAATGGTGCCAAGAAGAAATAATTCTCCCACCATTATTGTGCTTTGAAGATTTTGGTCATCGGGAGGAAAATCTAAGCCTTCTCTTTTCAGACAATGCTGTATTTCATCTCTTCCTTAAAGAAAAAACAAACAAACAAAAAGTCAGCGTCTATTTTGCTGTAATATGACTTCATCAATACAACATAATGCTCATAGTGTTGGTACCTTTTGAGAAAGGAATCAGGCATTAAATGAGTTTCTTCTCAGTGTCCACAATTTCAATGTGTGATTGTGGAAATGGATCGTTTGCCCTACCCGGCAATATCTGACCACTTGATGTGTAAAATTAAGGTTTGAGCCCAGGTTGAAGAATAAGACTTTGACTTAGGCAGTTCGATTTTTTGCTTGAATGTCGAAACTGTACAAAGAAATCACCAGTAGACTGGGCAGCACTGTGATCGACCACTTATTTCATTACATGCCAGGTGACCTGGTTGGCCCAGGACATACAGAGAGAAATAAATGTCCATCCTTGAGGAGTTGAGATGGAAAAATTCCATAGCAGCAGCCTTGCAAGGCAAAGAACTGGGTTGTGCACTTTGGTGCTATGCTGGGCCTGCCAGTGGGGTCTCCTACACCCCAAGACCAAATGTTGAAGAAGCAAGTCCAAGTCAAGATGCCTGATCCTTTTTCCTTCCTCTCTCTTCTTGAACAGTGTCTGAAAGGAGAAAATAGCAATACAGTTCTTCCCTCAGTAGGGCCTTGTCCTCAGTTAAGATTCTAAATCAGGACGTTCACCTTCCGTTCTTTTCTTTGGAACCATATAATAACCCACTTGGATCTCTGAAGCTGGGGACCACGTACGGAAACACCCTTTGCTGGCACAGATTGCTCCGGGTAGAAGGTGACATTGGGTCCCTTTCAGAGGGTGGCTGGAGCTACTCCCTGCCTCTGTGGCCTTCCCAGGAGTCACAGGACCAGAAACGGAGCGTATTGCCCACGGCCGCCCTGTGCTCACCTGTTCTTCAGTTGTCTCAGAGCACGAAGAAGAAAGAACAGGACAGACGACTCAGATGAAAATCTGAATTTAGAATCTTGAATTCCATCCTACGGGCTGCATGAAGCTGGGAGAATCCTTACCTGCCTAGATCTCAGCGTGGTCACTACACCATGTGGCATTAGTAACTACCGTTTTTCCCCAAAAATCAGACAGGGTCTTATATTTATTTTTCATCAAGAAGACACCCTAGGGCTTATTTTAAGGGGATGTGTTATTTTCTTTAAGTGCAGTACAACCATCTACATTGATTCAAATAGAGTGAAGCCGTCTTCTTCTGGAACATCATCCTCACTCTCCAAACCCCGAATCCCATCCTGAATGTCTTGTGACTCTATTTCCTTTAGAACCATCGGCCGCGATCTCTCCTGTCGAGCACTGGAGCTGTCACGGGGCGGATGAGAAGGGCTGCTCGTGTCCTTTCCCGCTCCGCGACGACACGCATGGGTTGTGCAGACTCTGCGCAGCCACGCCCGGCACCAGGGCTGATTTTCGGGGTGGGGCTGCTATTGCGCACATGCTTAGACATCCTGCTAGGGCTTGTTTTGTGGGGAGGTCTTATTTTGGGGGAAACATGGTAGTTACACGCTGCAGAAAAGAGTAGAGGAGGTCTCTTGAAATGCCAGGCTCGTAGAAGTTTCTCAGCAATAAATTCTCCCCTTCTTTATTGGGGTGAGGGGAACCAAAACTCAAGTTTCTTGCCATCTAAAGAGCTGCAGGACCCTTATGATTCCTCTTTAATCAAGTCCTAGGGTCCACTGGGCTTTGTAAAAATCATTTCTGAGCACAGCAGAGAACACTTCTTAAAGATTACTAGGAATTACAAAAATAGAAGAAACCATTTCTGTCAAAGAGAAAAGGATTTTCCTTATGCATAATTATCCCATGAGGAACTTCGCCACTATATGAATTATTTTGAGAGAAGGAATAAAATTTAATCTAGTATGTCCTTTGGCTCTTTTCCCTAAAAAATAGATTGCAGAAAACAATAGTTTGCCTTTGAGCCTTTTCATAGAGCATAAAGCGGTATTATATGTGGTTCATTTGGAAATTGGAAGTTCAATCCTTCCAATTTCTAAAAAAAAAAAAAAAAAAAAATGAAAATCTGATTTCTCCTTTCTAGTAGTGAGATTAAACTCACCCCTTTCTATGTGTTTTCTGTGGTATCCTATCAGGCCAGAGCCTTTGGAAACTTCCTACAGAAGTTTTTGGATTTTTAAATCCTAACCACTGAGAATAAAAAACTAAATGAGGTTTTTTTTTGTTTGTTTTGTTTTGTTTTTAAATCACAAGAACATCACCATTCTCAGTTTCCAAAATCTTTCCACATTTATATTTCATCCTAGCTAGGGTATTACATTTATTTCTCGGAAGTGTAACGTTTATAATCATATCTTGGCTTGCCTTAAAACAATAATTAATCTCTATTTTCTCTCTTTTAACTAAGTAGGAGCATTCCAATTTCTTGGCTTTAAAACCCAGCAATTTTCTACAGAATTCTCACTTAATAAAACACACACACACACACACAAAATAAACAAACAGAAAGGTTGAATTTCCCAGTTCTCTCTTTTATACGTTTTCATCCCATATTAGAAAACATGTGTATATGTTCGACCACTCCAGTCATTCTGGAATTCCAAGGTTATGTATACTTTTGCTTCTATCTTTTGTTTAAAATTTCCAGGATAGTTTCCACATATGATTCATTCACATTTTTGTGACATGGGGTTTTTGTCCTCAATTTCTTTTTATCTCCTTAGAACCTTTCAAAACTGTTCCCTTGAAAAAAATCGCATGATTATTTTATTGAACGTGCTTTACTTGAAATTATATACCTGCTGAGTATCAATAATCTATTCTCGTCTGGTGCTTGCAGTCCATGACAACTTCCTGAGATTTCACATGCGTACATAATTAGACTGGTAGTCCGTGTATCTTAGAAACCTCAGAAAGCACTTGCGGTAATGTTAGCAAAAAAGAAAAAAGACAACCCAAAACAAACAACAAAAATAAAAACCAATTATGCTCTCAAATATATATTTCACAGCCTTTACCATTTTTATATATTTGATCTATAAAGTGAGTATTTTTAATTATTTGAAATATCATCTAGCATTTATAATCTGGGATTGGATGTTTTCTTGTAGTCACTCATGTCATGCCAAATCCTGTATATTAAAGGATTAGTCTAATTTTTTTTTCTGTGAGCTTTTCCTCTGTTCCAGTTTGAATCAGGAATTAGGGATCTCTACGCAAACACAGTTTATTATTTTATAGATGAATTCCCATTTGTTCAAACCTAGAGCCAAATCAGGTCAATATCTTAGAAAATGACTTCAGCTCACATTTCAAGATTATGGGTGCTTCTGATTTGCATAGCTCATTTCCTCCCATTGTAGTATGTGTTTGCATGGCATTCGTCTTGCTTAGATTTAATATGGTTTTTCCTTGCAAGGTTTTCTAGATATGACACTCTTTCATTAAGGTAGCAGATGAGGACTTTTTTTTCTCTCTCTCTGTCACAGTCCTGCAAATAAAACCTAGGAGATTGAGAGATAAAATAAACAAGCACACAAAGTCTCTCATAATATTTAAGAAAACCAAAGATGTTTGAGATGTTTGTCCTCAGGAGCAAAATTAGAAAAAAGAGGTAACCCTGAGTGTTTAAAAAAAAATGCTGATTTACACAGTGACTGAAATACTCATGTACAAGAAAGCCTAACACAAAAGCAAAAACCTATGAGTCAAGTATGCAAGAATTTGGATTTTGTATAGAAGACTAAAGTTCTGCATATCTTAAATCTCAAGCTCCCAAATCCACACTTGAATCATAGGTAGTTGTGTAAGTCTACCTTAATTTACATAGCATTTTTAGGAAGTAAGAAGCTGGAAAGATTGGGGTATTCACTTTTTATCATAATTATAGTCAATATCAATTTTAATGTTTTCCAAAGAATTGAGCAACATACTTCTCTTGTTATAGAAGTGACTAGTACCCTTAGGTAGTAAATATTTTCTATTAGGCATTTATAGTTTTTCGGGAATAGGATAAGATCTATGTAATAATAAACTTCATGAGCAAGTTGTACACGATTATACCAGGACTCTATTGCATATATTTACATATGTTACCAAAAAATACATTCCACTTGAAACATCCAATCATTTCAACCAACAAGTATGGACCAAGGGCTATTTTCTGTTTCTAAAACCAACCAAGATCTCAAGTCCATAAACTACTTGGATCAAAAGTATTTGATCCATGACATTTTTTTTAAAAAAAACCCTCTCATAACTTTCTGTATATCTGGAGCAAGTTTAATATGTAGACCATCTTAAAGTTGTGTTTTTATAACTTTCTAGAGAGTGGTTTGTATTTGTTAGAGGAGTTGGAATTATAAAACTAATGCAGAAGGAAATCCTAAATGGGGACTAAGCTCTGTGTCAGTTTATACCACTCCCCGCCCTTGGGTTCCTGCATTTACCCAAATCATAACACTCATCACGCCATAGTCTGGCTTTTTTTCCTACTCCTCTCTCCAAATTCAGAGGTCAATCTCCTTACCCTCATGGTGTTCTAAGTCCCAGCTGGATTCCTGACACATGGATATCTCAATAAATATTTATTTAGTTGAACTATATGTGAAAGCGTACTGCCACCAGGACCTTCTGTTACTGCCAGTAATACTCATCTGGATTTGGCCCAAGAACTTGATGTATCCTCCAACGGCAGAGTCTATTAAAAGGAAGTGACTCGTTGACCATAAGCCCCAGCTGCACTGATAGAGCGCAGCGCCATTTGACCTCTGTCGTGGTTAGAGTCCCTGTGAGTTTTTTCACTCATGCATCCATCTATCCATCTATTTATTCGTTTTAAAGAATTGTGTCTATCGAACTTTGCTGTCGCATGTATTTGCTAATGAATGCATAACTGCATTCTCGAGGTCATTGTGAGCTACCTATGCTGTATGCAAACCTTTGAAACACGCTGGTGTGTTTAAGTAGCAAATTCAAGCGTGGACTCAGTTAGCCAGGAATTCTTGCACCCAAGACTCTGACATGATTCCCCTTTCTCCTGCTTCCGATTCTTTCCTGTCCTTCACCCAGTCTCACTGAGAGGATATTTCATTCTCAAAGAGTGACGGAATATGCATTCAACATCTATGGCTGGAAGGCCACCTGGAGTTGTTATAGTGCAAAGATCAGTGAGGGAGCAGAAGTGTGCTTTGTGCGTAAAGCTGAAAACAGTATCAATATATGCTGACTGCTGTGGTTTGAATGTTTTCCCCCAAATTCATGTATTGGAAACTTGGATCCTCAATGCAACAATGCTGAAAGGTGGGGCCTATTGTCACAAGGGTGGAGCCTTCATAAATGACTTAATATGGCTATGGAGGGTGTAGGTTAGTTACCACGAGGGCATATTATTTATAAAGGGTGCCCGCCAGTCATGCTCTCTCTGTCTCCCAGGCTCATTTGCCTGACCCTGGCACCATGCTCTTGGAACTTTCCAGCCTCCAGGACAGAGAACCAAATAAGTCCCTTTTTTGGTATAAATTACCCAGGGTGTGGTATTCTATTATAGCAGCGGAAAACAGACTGGAACAGTGACCAAACCAAAGCTTGGGGAAGCATAGCAGTGGCATGGCATGCCTGGCTGGGAAGGGGCCGTGTAGCAGGCTCTCTGTAGACACCTGGGCAGGCATCTTTACAGGATGGCCCTATCTTTATTACGTTTCACCCCAAACCTTTATTCATTTGTCATGACTAAAGGCATAAAGAATATACTAGTTTTAAAGACTAAGTAATAATTTTAAAACGCACTAAAAACTGCATGTAAGGAATATATATGTGTCAAAACACAGATTTTTTTTTTTTTTACCAAAAATCCAATTCTAAAAGATAAAGTGACCATTAAGTGACACATTAAGAATGAATCCAAATATATATTGTTATCTGTGTTCTAATATGATTAGCTCTTCAGGTTGTATAAGCTCATTTTTTGCAAAACAATGTATTTTTACCAGGTTGACTTTCTTTTGCAAAAAAAAAAAATGGTGGTAAAATGCTCTGGAAAATGTGACCAGCTTACCTGTACAGTAATGACCTAACTTTTATTCCACCCTGAAAATACTTGCCAGCGAAAGATATTTCAGTGCTAACATTTTAAGTTGTTGAAAATAGTAACTGAACATTTTCTGCAGCTAGCACGTGTTATTTGGCAAACCTCTGTCAGAGTAGATACCTGCCATTAGATACAAATAACTTTTCAAAAATAATAGTTAGCTCTTAAGTCTAAGGAAAATAGTGAGAGCAGCCAGTAAGCTCTTAATAAGTGCTCCGTTGTGGGGAGGGGTGTCTATTTAACCTTGAATTATCAGTGTGGTGACAACCTGGTAGCTATAAAAAAAAAAAAAAGCATTTCTGGAATTTTTGAAAAGGTCCCATTTTCCCTGTGGAGAGGTGTATGGAAATTATGCACCCGTGCTCACAGTGAAATTGGTAAATTGCAATCACTATACTCAGAAATTTCCCGTCTTTGAATGCATCAGTGGTAAATGCAGGATTCACACTAATGATTTACCCATCAACTGCTCCTTTCATCTTTTCCCTTCTCCTCCTCCATTAAAATTCACCTCTATTTATCATCAGAAGCATGTTTGTTGAGAATGTGCAAATGTGCTCTGCAGCTACTTCTCTAAGCTGCTTTGGTGAAGATGCATGATGACTTGGGGGTTCCATGTATTGGGAGAGCGGCCTGCAATCGACCGCCCCATCTGATTGGCTGTGGTGTACCCTCCTTAAAGAAGTGGGGTGCAGGCCGGGCGCGGTGGCTCACACCTGTCATCCTAGCACTCTGGGAGGCCGAGGAGGGAGGATCACTCCAGGTCAGGAGTTTGAAACTAGCCTGAGCAAAACCCCGTTTCTACTAAAAAAGAAAAGGAAATTAATTGGCCAACTAAAAATACAGAGAAAATAATTAGCCGGGCATGGTGGCGCATGCCTGTAGTCCCAGCTACTCGGGAGGCTGAGGCAGGAGGGTGGCTTGAGCCCAGGAGTTTGAGGTTGCTGTGAGCTAAGCTGACGCCACGGCACTGTGGCCCGGGCAACAGAGTGAGACTCTGTCTCAAAAAAAAAAAAAAGAAGAAGAAGTGGGGTGCATTGTTCTGGAACATGCTATAGCAGAGATTACCTTCCCAGCTCACTTGTTTCTCATTCCAGTGGAAGCTTGTCGATAATTTCTATCCTCAGCCCTGGAGACCAACACTTCCAGGATTTGATTGTGCTTCTAAAAGAAAACTAAACACCCGGTATTGGGGCCTCCCTGTTGCCTCGTTGATAAAAATCTTTCTTGATTCTTTAAATCTTTTCTGCTGGTCCTTTGGTCTGGCCACCAACTCCCACAGATCAATTTGCTGCCCTGCCTCCCCACCCCAAAGTTTGGAGTCCTCATGGTGCTCATTTGTATTTTGAGTATATTCTTGGCCATTTCATAACAGACTCCGTCCTGTGTCTCACCCTATTCCTTTATTTTCCTGCCCTTGTCATGACCTGGTGCCTGTTCTAATCTAGCGGTTTTGTGTTTATTTTTCCCCAGTCTCCACATTCCTTACTCTGCGTGGCCCCTGGCGTGATACGAAATCATCCTTCATGAGGCTTTCATGGATATGATTATTTTTATGGTGCTTTAAGGGTATAGTTGAAGTGGAAGCCACTGTTAAGTCAGAAGTTATATGTTCTTTTTTGTTGTTGTTCAATTATTCATATTATTTTTTATTTCAGAATATTATGGGGATACAAACTTTTTGGTTACATGACTTGCTTTTGCACAGTTAGAATCAATGTTATAAGTGTGCATTGTACCTGATAGGTGTGAATTTACCCATCCCCTCCTCGCCCCTCCCATCTGCTTGATTTCCATTGATGAGTGCATGAATATTGATCGATTAGTTCCAATTTAATGGTGAGTCCATGTGGTGTTTAATTTTCCACTCTTGGGATACTTCACTTTGAAGAATGGTCTCCAGTGCCATCCAGGTTGTTATAAAAGGTATTAGTTCACCGTTTCCAACTATTATTTTTTAAAGTACCTCTGCTATGGTCTGACTCTGTCCCCTGAAAATTCGTATGTTGAAACATAATTGTCAATGTGATAGTATTAATATCAAGAGGTGGGACCTTTAAGAGGTGATTAGGCCATGAGGATAGAGCCCCGAGGAGTGGGATTATTGCCCTTATTTATGTATTTTTTTTTTTGAGACAGAGTCTCCCTCTGTTGCCCAGGCTAGAGTGAGTGCCGTGATGTCAGCCTCACTCACAGCAACCTCAATCTCCTGGGCTCAAGCAATCCTCCTGCTTCAGCCTCCTAAGTAGCTGGGACTACAGGCATGCGCCACTACACCTAGATAATTTATTCTATAAATATTTTTAGTTGGCCACTTAATTTCTCTCTATTTATAGTAGAGACGAGGTCTCGCTCTTGCTCAGGCTGGTTTCGAACTCCTGACCTCGAGCAATCCGCCCGCCTAGGCCTCACAGAGTGCTAGGATAACAGGCGTGAGCCACCACGCCCGGCCAGATTATTGCCCTTATAAAACAGTTGGAAGGGAGCCATTTGCCTCTTTCCACCATATGAGGATGAAGCAAGAAAAGCACCGTCTTCAAAACAGAAGGCAAGCCCTCGGCCAGGCCCTGAATCTGCTGGCGCCTTGATCTTGGATTTCCCAGCCTCTAGAACTGTAAGCCGTACATTTCGATCGTTTATGAATTAGCCAGTCTAAGATATTTTGTGATAGCAGCATGCATGAACTAAGACGACCACCATTGTGCCAGTTGTTGTGCTAGGCTGGGCACACACTGGCAGATAAGAGAGGTGTGCCTCTTATCTCGTGGAGCTTGGAGCCTAAAGGTCCTGACAGGCAATAGCCAAGAGACAAAGTTAGAGCAGTGTTACAACTTGGGATGGGAGTCACGATTGGAAAAGAGCAGGACCCTGGGAATAATAAGAGAACTTGGGATAATCAAGGAAAGCCTCTCACTGGGGTAGAAGTTATATATTCTGAACAATGACAGTACTCCCTGATTCGGACAACATCTTCTTGGTTCAAGAAGTTTCTGTAATTTCTTCAGGGAAAGTTAAAATGTGGAGCATAGAACACTTCTATTTAAAGCCTTGTGATCTAGCAGGGCTTTGTATTTCTACAGAGGAGAGATGCAGATGATCCAGAATGATACAGAAAAATCAAGACTTGTGGGAGGTGGGGAGGGTTGAAAACCAGATTTGGAACTTGATAAATTACCAGAGTAATTTTGATTAAAGTTACCTAATAATAATGGATAAAATATTCATTACTTTGCCAGAGTAGACATGGGAAAACTTTAGATCTTTTTTTTTTTTTTAATTTCGCAGATTATACCGACTCCACTTTTCTTTAATAACAGGGAGGTGGTTAGCCATTTATTAATAGACCCACTTCTGTCTTGAGCCCTTTCCCCTCACAATGGGCAACTTTTGTAGAGAAAGGGAAGATGGATTCAAGAAAGATAATTTTTTAAGACAATTGTGAAATATAGCCATGGTCCTGTCCCACAGACTAAAATGATGCCTTTTGTTTCCTGAAACATTAATATGCTAGTCTAAGATTAATACTTTTTTTATTAGCTAGGTATGATCGTGCATGCCTGGAAAATCGCTCAATCCTATGAGCTGTAGGCCAGCCTGGACAACATAGCCAGACCCACTCTATTAAAAAATAAATAAACTAATAACTTTTATTTGTAACATTTTCTTTATTTTTAGTTTCATCCCCCTCCCATCCTATGTTGTAAAGTGTGCATATACAATAAAGATTGCCTGTTTGGGGGAAAAAATTAATCTGAAATTAAAAAAAAAATCCTTTTGGATAACAAATTTTTAGTGCTTTATTTAGATAACTAACGATAAGTAGGTTATAACGCCTTCTAATCTCTTCTGAGCTAATTCACTCTCACTGCAAGCTGCACGTTTGCTTATTTTCTGCCTTGTGCATACTTACACTCATTTATCTCTGAGCGCCCAGTACCGTGATGCGACAGCTCGTGGTTGGCCTCATGGGGCATTGAGCAACAGGAGACCTGTTGACAGTGAAGATATTGACGGTGGGAGGGTTCTCTCTTTTTCCGTACCCGTTTTCTGCTATTGTCGTGGCTGCTGTCATCTTCGAGATTGCTTTTCTTCTCCGGGCAGTGAACCAGCTAACGACGGCATCTCCTGAGTGTCTGTTTTGAGGGCGAGAGGCTTGGATCGATAGAGAAGGGATGTATGTGTGAAAATTGACAACCGAACTGCCCCCTTCCCCTCGGGTGGTTTCCTCGTTGTCATGGGTTCCGTGCAGTGTCAGGAAATAGAACAATAGAAGAAAAACAAAACAGAATCTCTCTTACTGTTGCAAAGCCCATGGGATCAGGCCAGCCTGGTGGAAGAGGAACCTCGCATCAGAAATAGCTGCAAGGTCCTGAACTGGCCGGGAAGATGTTGCCATATGGGAAGGTGACACAGGCGGTTCGAACTTTCTAGAACCTTCAAGTGAACTTGACTCATGGTGGGGCCCAGCCATGGCGATCCCAAAATAGGCTGGTGCTCTGGTGCTTTGTTAGGATTTGAAATTACCTTCCTGAAAGTGCCATCTGTTACCCCAACCGCACTAAAAAACTCATTTATAATTGCAAAGCTGTGGAAATATCCCAGGTGTCCATCAATTCATGAGTGTTTTAATAAAATGTGGTATATGTACACCATGGAATACTACTCAGCTCTAAGGTGATCTAGCACCTCTTGTATATTCCTGGATAGAGCTGGAGCCCATTCTACTAAGTGAAGTGTCCCAAGAATGGAAAAACAAGCACCACATGCACTCACCAGCAAACTGGTATTAACTGAGCAGCACCTAAGTGGACACATATGAACTACATTAATTGGGTATTGGGCGGGTAGGAGGGGATATACATGCATAATGAGTGAGATGTGCACCGTCTAGGGGATGGTCATGCTTGAAGCTCAGACTTGGGAGGGGAAGAGCATTATTTGAAACCTTAAAAATTGTGCCCCCATAATCTGCTGAAATATAAAAAAATAAAAAATAAATTAGTAGTCAGCGAAAGTCAAATGTGCAGCAGACAGACAGACAGACATAGAGCAAAAAATTGCAAATCACCCCTAGTGGTTTGATTGCCATTCTCTGGAAAGCGTAGCCTTGGGAAACCACTTGTCACCTATTGTCACTTTTGGTGGGAGTATGGTCTGGTGGGTGGAAGAATGCTAATTGCTGGAGAGGCCCAGGCACCTTGCTTTTCACATCATTAGCGTCCACTGTTTCCAGGACTGTGTGTCGTGAGGAAGAGGCCCGAGTTAATTACTCCTCTCATCATGGAGAACTTAAAAGGATCCTTAATTAATAAAAAGTTGGCTGGGCGCGGTGGCTCATGCCTGTCACCCTAGCACTCTGGGAGGCTGAGGTGGGATTATTGCTTAAGGTCAGGAGTTCAAAACCAGCCAGAGCAAGAGCAAGACCCCCGTCTGTCTCTACTAAAAGAGAGAAAGAAATTAATTGGCCAACTAAAAATATAAAGAAAAAAATGAGCCGGGCATGGTGGTGCATGCCTGTAGTCCCATCTACTAGGGAGGCTGAGGGAGGAGCATTGCTTGAGGCCAGGAGTTGGAGGTCATGGCACTTACTCTAGCCTGGGCAACAGAGTGAGACTCTGTCTCAAAAAATAAATAAATAAAAATAAAAAGTTAACCATCCCACGATAACAAGTGTTATCAAGAGAAGCTATCTCTCCCTCTTCAGCCTGTTTCTCTTTCCACCTGTCTTTCCCTTTCTTTCCCCTTCTGTTACTCTTCATTCTCCACTGTAGTGTGTTTCCATCTCCCTGCTTCTCACTACCCTGACTTTTCTCATTTTTTTTTTCATGGCCAGTGAACTAAGTTTGTGAAGAAATCATTTGAACTCCATGTCTCTGGGATACAGAGAACAAGATGCATGCACACGTTGGGTGAACTTCAATTACATAAATGTTCCACTGTAGAGAAGTTGTGGAAAGGTGAGCTCTTGGCTCGTAGCCACAGATTCCCCCAAATTGGCATGGTGCCCGCTTTTAAAAACAGCTCATGACTTCACTGAAAAAGGGATGTCACTTGTAAAATCATCCAACACTCTGGCAATTCTGCCAGGAAGGCAGAAGGAGGCACTTGGAAAGACAGTCTGCTATCTGTATTTCTAGACAGTGGCCACATTTAGTGTGGATGGACGAGGTCATGCCTTTCTCTGCCCCATAAACATCTGAAGAAGAGAGATAACGTCTCTTTGTGTTCTTAACATCTTCCCCAAGGTGACTCCAATGAAGTGTTAAAGAAACAGCCTGAGCATACAAAGGATCAGACCAGTTAATGTGGGTAGATTCTCCACCCCCACAAAGAAAAGGGCTAAGATAGCATCTAACCCTAATGACAGTGCTGTGTCTCACATAAATTAGAGTTAATATTTCAGCATCCACTTTCCTTATCACCAATATCTGTTGAATTCAGGGGCTGCTTTCCATTCCATGTTAGTATTCTTTAGAAAAGCTTCTCATTAGAATATTCCTTGGGCTGTATAAGGATTTTGAGGACCACTTTTATGAACACTAACTGGGAAGATGTATGCTTTAAGTTATACATAATGCCTGCAAAAATTTTTGCAATCAGTAATATGTAGTATATTGTAAATTTTATTTATACGACACACACATAAATGAACTAGGCACGAATGCATTTATTTCGAACCTAAGAGAAACTCGTTTGGAATCTTTTGACATCGTTGCTACTTCCAATACCCTTTCAAATTTGGAAAGTTCCAGGTGAATTCTGCATCAGAACTGGAGTCAGAGCTCTTTAATATGCTTATTGATTTTCCTGTGGCAATAGATTAAGATCAGAATGAAAAGCGAACCCTTTTCTCCTGTAGAACAGTGCCAGCCTGGGTAAATGGGGTTCTTTCAAGGAGGAAGCGTGCACTGTATAATTTTAGAGAGAGAAAGGTAAAAGCTGGCCACAAAAAGACTGAAAGAATTCAAAAGTAAACATAGCATTGGAGCCCTTTTGCTCTCAAAAGTCTGGTGGATACACAACAAAGTGCCAATTATGGGTGAAAAATTAGAAGAAATTCTTTATTTGGCATAGCGGTTCTTCAGCTTTCAAGATAGAAAAAAAAAAAAAAAGACAAAGTATTGATCTCCCGGAGTCCATTTAAAATTTGATCGTGACACTTTTCGAGGTTCAGAGTGGATCTGTTCATCGTACGAAATGAAATGCATCTCCATTGCTTTGCTTGACATTTTAGCTGGGAAGTTATCTTTTTATTCTTTCTGTTTCTTTTCTATGCATGAAGATAAATGCGTTTCAGATCAGACTGCTAGAAACCAGATGCCTAATACCTCTAGTTCATTGCCCCAATTTGTAGAATCTGAACACGAGCATATGTAGAACCTCAAGGGTTCTTCATCTGGAATGATGTTTTATAGCTCTAGGTATTTGCCTGTTTTTGATAGCAGAAAAATTAAAAAATCATGGGTTCTTAACTACTCTAAGCCGAGTATGTTAAGAAAGCTATCTTTCCAATCCATGGAGAAACATTTGGTGGAAAAGAACACAGGAACCTCAGCAAACTCTCACAAAATTGCCATTAAAATTAAGTTGGCAGAGAATGTCTTCTGAATGAATCTTAAACTTGCCTGTATTGGGCTGGGCGCAGTGGCTCACACCTATAATCCTAGCACTTGGGGAGGCCGAGGCAGGAAGATTGCCTGAGGCCAGGAGTTCAAGACTAGCCTGAGCAAGAGCAAGACCGTGTCTGCACACAAGAATAGAAAAATCATCTGGGTATGGTGGTATGCATCTGTAGTCCTAGCTACTTGGGAGGTTGAAGCAGAAGGATGGCTTGAGCCCAGGTGTTCTAGGTTTCAGTGAGCTACAATGATGCCACCGCACTCTAGCCTGAGTGACAGAGCAAGACCCTGTCTCAAAAAAACAATAACAAAAACCAAACAAAAAACCTTGCTTGTATTAAAACATTCAGTAAGAGTCTTTTTGCAGAAGAAAACTGAACATGTTTAGTGAACATTCAGAGATGTTCATAGCAGAAGACTTGGAACATTATAGAGAGCATGCCATTAGAGGCATGCCTATTTAGTGCCTGAAATACTTTCAGGGAACTAGGAGGAAGCACTGTCTGGGGTCCTTACAAGATGATCCTAATCAAAGTATACTCCCGATGTCATTTTTTGCCTGTGGTCAACATACAATTAATATCCTACTACCGTGTTTCCCCAAAAATAAGACCTACCCATAAAACAAGCCCTAGCAGGATGTCTAAGCATGTGCGCAATAGCAGCCCCACCCCGAAAATCAGCCCTGGTGCCGGGCGTGGCTGCGCAGCACGTCTGCACGACCCATGCGTGTCGTCGCGGAGTGGGAAAGAACACGAGCAGCCCTTCTCATCCGCCCCGTGACAGCTCTGGTGCTCCACAGGAGAGATCAGGGCAGATGGTTCTAAAGGAAATAGAGTCGCAAGAAATTCAGTATGGCATTTGGGGTTTGGAGAGTGAGGATGATGTTCCAGAAGAAGACGACTTCACTCTATTTGAATCTATGTAGATGGTTGTACCGTACTTAAAAAAAAAATAATAACAGATCCCCTTAAAATAAGCCCTAGGGTGTTTTCTTAAGGAAAAATAAATATAAGACCCTGTCTTATTTTCAGGGAGACATGGTAGGGAATCATTGCCACCTGACTTTGTCTTCTTTGCCTTCTACAGAAAATATTTTAAAGATCGATTTAACGACATCTAAATCATTGTATCTGTTCACAAACGCCCTGACCTAGAGCTGCACAGACCAACTCTTACCCTTCCTTCATGACTGTGGCAGATGACGACCAGTGTCTCTCTATGCCTTCTTGGTCCTTAGCTGTAGACCTCAGTTTTATTTGAGGTGACAACATAAAGGGTTAAAGGATTACACTTTCCAAAAAATCTTTTCTTGCAACTACTTTGGACAGTGGTATACAGGCGGAAGTGCCGTGTGCCAAGCTGGGGCAAGGTGACTTAGAACGACTTCACCCAGCAGGAAAATGTGCCCCATTGGCTCTTTTCCAAGTCCTCTCTCTTCCTGCCCCGAACGAGGCCATGAGTGCGAGAGTTTCCGCAGACACCTGGAGCTGTGGACAGCCCTGAGGATGGAACTGGCAGGCTAGGACAGGTGGCTGGTCATATCGGGATTGCCGTACCAGATCCGGACTGTGCACCTATTAAATTAGTTTGTGTGGCAAAGACATAAACATCATTTCCACGCAACTGTCATTTTTGAGTTTCCATTTTGGCAACCAAATTCACAATGGATATTGCGTAAGAAGCAAAATGAGTCTTTTTTGTTGTTGTTGTTAATTTTGAAATCTAACAGACAAGGGGACTAAACGCCTTGACAGAGCAGGGTGGATTTTCACAAACATCGTTATAAGACCTAGTCAAAATACGTGATTCTAGTTGTTTCTCAGTAACTCCATGGCAGTGAGACATTGCGTAAATCATTTTCCCTCTCTGAGCATTGTAGCCTTCTGTAAAAGTAGAGATCCAGCTCGATTAGAACTAACATTCCATATGTGACCCATTGGATCACTTTGTAAACTAAAATAAAATTTTAAGGCTCACCCCTTCCCCCTCCCACTGGTTGACTAAATGGACCCCCTTGTGGCCAAAGGAATATCCTAGAACTAAACTGCCTGCCAGGAGGAAGGAGGTCAGACTCGCCTTATCATGCCCCCCTCCCTTCTTGGGGACATCCTTTGTAACCCATTGATAGGCCTAAGAGTATGCAAGACACACCTGCAGGTCCTCAATTTACACAACAAATCTATGTCCTGTGGCCCATCTCTGATAACAGCTCCTTATGTTAAAGCATTCCAAGCCTTTAGACAAAGCTTCATGTCTTTAACTAATGATAAGCCAAAGAATCTTTAAGCCCACCTATCACCTGTAAGCCTCCACTTTAAGATGTCCCGCCATTTTGGGCCAAACCAATGTACGCCTCCCATGTATAGATTTATGACTTTACCTGTAACCCCTGTCTGCCTGAAATGTATAAAACCAAACTGTAACCCAGCCACAGTGAGTCCACTTGCTCAAGGCCTCTTGGGCGTGGCTCCAGGTCATGGTCCTCAAATTTGGCACAGAGTAAATCTCTTTAAATTTATTTTACAGAGTTTGGCTTTTTTTTATTTCCATTGACACCTTGTTTTGACTAAACTGTCTCTCATCGCCTTGCATCTAAAGGCCAAGATCAGGAGGAGAGCAAAAGCCCAAGTCCGGCCAAGATTTGCCTTTCATAAGAACCCGTGCCTCAGGGAGGGGGTTAGCAGCTCTATCTTAAAATCTCCCCTGCAGCAAACTTGTTAAAATCCAGCCAGTGGTGCTGCCATTGATGACATCCTCTCTCTCTGTCCCTTGATCCCAACAGGAAGCAGTCAGCCTGAAATGCAATTACATGTAAAAAAGATGCAATCATGGTAATTGGAAGATGATATGGTGGCAGGTGCTGTGATAGCAGAAGTCAAAGTTGGCCGGGTATGGGGACGGAATATTGAAAATGTTAAATTATAGAGCAAATCAATCGATATTTCCGGCAATACGCAGTGAAGTGAAACTACCAGGCTACTCCCGGCTGGAAAACATATTAGAAATTTTACAAATGGTCCTTCACACACACAAACACACACACACACATACACACATACACACAGCGACACACAACGATATCAGGGTCCACTGACCCTGGATGAATGTCACTAACGTTGTGGATCTCTGGCTAAGACTTTTTCTTATGATAAAAATGTGTTCTCCCTTTTCCATTCGTGTATGCCCATCCAGGAGCTAGGAAAAAAGACCAGGAGGGAAATATAGTACCTGAGACAGGTACTCAGGTTTGCTGCTTCTACCAGTATCTGTGATCTATAGGCAGGAAAGATCCTTATTATCAACGTGAGCAAATTCCTTACTCCTCCTAACAGCAGGGAGTGACCTGCCTCAAATATCCAATGGAACCATAAAAACCTCTTGTCGGCCAGGTGCGTTGGCTCACACCTGCAATCCTAGCACTCTGGGAGGCCGAGACAGGAGGATCGCTCAAGGTCAGGAGTTCCAGACCAGCCTGAGCAAGAGCGAGACTCCGTCTCTATTAAAAATAGAAAGAAATTAGCTGGCCAACTAAAAATAGATAGAAAAAATTAGCCGGGCATGGTGGCGCATGCCTGTAGTCCCAGCTACTCGGGAGGAGGCTGAGGCAGGAGGATTGCTTGAGCCCAGGAGTTTGAGGTTGCTGTGAGCGAGGCTGACGCCACGGCACTCTAGCCCAGGTGACAGAGTGAGACTCTGTCTCAAAAAAAAAAAAAAAAAACCTCTTGTCACAGAGACCCTGTTGAAGAATCAATGACACCCCGTCTGATCGAGTCCTTGTGCAGAGAAGCTGGTATCTTCGTGAAGCAGCCTGTTCGGTAGTTAAACTGGACGTGCCAGGCCTTCCTAGCTCTTGAGGTTTCTGTGTGTACGTCTCCTATCTATCCTTCCAGGACTACATGAATAGTAGTCATGTCACAAAGATTTTGTATATTTTATCAGTTTGGAGGAATAATTATTATAATAGGAGAAGAAACAACATGCATTTAGGTAGATATTCATGTTATATATTTCATCATCTTGCCACATCCTTCTCTCTCTGGCTGTAAATCAAAAAACCAGGCAAGTTTCTCTTATTTCTTCAAAGGAACCCCATTTATTCGTTACCCTCTGCATTTGTTTTTTACCATTTCTTCTCCCTGGGGAGGGCTTTCCTTCCCTCTTTTGCTAGAGGAATACTCCATCCTCTCTCCCAGCTAGCTTAGACAACACCTCTTGCTCATGTCTTTTCCAGACTTCCTGGTTTAAGTCATTGTTCTGTCTTCGGTGAACTTGTAGTATTTTATTGAGACTGGTACCCAGGCAAAGTGGTTACTGAGGAACCATAATCATGTGAGATGAGAATACATGTTCTGGGGGACAAGGGGTTATGGGTCAAACATCTTTTGTACAAACCAGGTATTACAACCCCCATTGGGTAAGTAACAAAGCATGAATACACTCACGGAGTTATTTGTGCATTCTTTAAATAATTTCTAGGTGTCTACAAGCATGTGTAGTGCTGCTCTCTCTTATTAATTACCATTAGTATACCCGCTGCACCTCAGATTGAAGATTAAAGAAAAAAAAAGGTAATATACTACTTACATGGTATTTTATCTGCATTAAATGATAAGGAATTACTTACCATGCAGAAGAATTATTACAAATAATTCTTTTTTTTTTTTTTTTTGGTAGTAACAAACAGGCACCAAATGCTCATTTGTCTAGACTATGAGGCATGTAAAAGCTAAAAGAAAGAATAAAAAGGACAGAAAAATCATGGCTTTCCTCCTTTTTATAAGGGGAACAAAAAGTAAATAAAAATGCTTTGTGAAGTAAGCCTCTTTCAGGGAATCAAAGGATCAACAGAGATTTAACTTCACCTTCTGGAACATCTATATCTGTGGTCTTGTATGACAGGCGTGAATGAATGAGCCCACAGCTCCGCGTGGCTCAAAGTGGCTTGTGAGTCAGTAAGTGAAGATTGCCCTGTGTCCAGTAGCGCTTCTGTTAAATGCACTTTATTGTCCAGCAACTTTTTGTGAAGCTGGAATTCACATCGAGCCTACCATGGAGTTTACTGGAACATGCAATTAAATACAGCACTCCATTTTCAACCACCCTGAATAATCGAGATTTTTTTTTTTTTTTCACTAGAACATACTTGTAAATGTGGCAGTGGTTCTCAGAAAATTATTTGGGTTTCATTTCCCTCTCTTGTCAAAGAGTCTTTCTCCACTTTAAAAAGTTCTCGCCTGTGTCAGTGCTAAGGACTAAGTATTCCAGCAGCATTGCCCACTGTGGGTTCTCCGGGGAGAGACTGGGTAATCGGAGATGGCTAGGAAACAGTGGGAGCTCCGATAATTGGGAAGGTCTGCCGAGTAGAAAGCAAAATGTGGAAGGTACGGAGTGTCTACGAGATGTTAAAAATAGCTCCTGCTTTTGTTTTCATTTTGCAACCGTGGTGTGATGATCGTGGTTGCCCTTGTCCACGATAGACCTGTAGCCCAGGGTCCTACACCGCTGGCTCACCACCCCTCCCGCCACCAACCATACCACCACCCCCACAGGTGATATTTTGCATATATATATATATATATTTTTTTTTTTTTTTTTGAGACAGAGTCTCACTCTGTTGCCCGGGCTAGAGTGCCGTGGCGTCAGCCTCGCTCACAGCAACCTCAGACTCCTGGGCTCAAGCGATCCTCCTGCCTCAGCCTCCCTAGTAGCTGGGACTACAGGCATGCGCCACCATGCCCGGCTAATTTTTTCTATATATTTTTAGTTGGCCAATTAATTTCTTTCTATTTTTAGTAGAGACAGGGTCTTGCTCTTGCTCAGGCTGGTTTTGAACTCCTGACCTTGAGTGATCCACCCGCTTCGGCCTCCCAGAGAACTAGAATTACAGGCGTGAGCACCATGTCTGGCCAATATTTTGCATTTTTTAAAATACCGTTTGATTTTTACGGCCGGGGAAGATGCTGCTTAGCATGTAGGGCACAATGGCCAGGGGTCCTGCTACTCATTCTGCACTGCCCAGCACCCGCCTCTTGTCTCAGACAAGCAGGGCCAAGGTTGAGAAATCCTACTCTGCAGAGGTTTGACATTTATAGCACTAGCAAAATACTTCAAAAGTCAGCCTTTAGTGTTCGGTAAGCCAGACTTCTATGCATGAGACTTCGTCTCTTGGGGCCTGAAAGAGATCTAAGATATATTCGATAAATACGAGAAATGTCGAAAGAACCCTTCCTTTTGTTTAGTTTCTCGATATATGGTTGCTCATGGAGATTCATCCTAGTTTTCTGGCCAGAGATGGTTCATAGACAGTTAAGAGTAGGCAGGACTCTAAGGTGTACGTTGATGGCTTCTGTGGCATGATGCTGGGAGAGAAAGGCCTCAATTGTACTGCCGAGTTTCCCCGAAAATAAGCCCTCCCCACAAAATAAGCCCTAGCAGGATTTCTAGGCATGTGCGCAATAGAAGCCCCACCCCAAAAATAAGCCTTGATGTTTCTTTCATCTACGAATTCTGATGTTGCATCTCACTCATTCACCATGGTTGGGACCAGGCCATATTACTCCTCTTGGGTGGGTCCTTGTGGCTCAAGACCTCCTGTGTGCTGATTGGCCAATTTGTGTCACATGGGCCAACACGCAGATACAGTCATGTCTGCCTAAACCATAGGATCTCAAAGGTGAGATTTGCTTCCTAGAGGCAAATCAAGGAACTGCACCCAAAAGAAAGGTGAATGTATTCTACAGGAGTGAAAAAAATAAAAGTTAATATGATAATAGTATTTCTGTTTATTGCAGATTGTTGAAAAAAATTCATGAGATTTTGTATGTGAAGTGACTGCATATCCGAATGCGTAAAGAATTAATAGAGCAATATTAATAAAAACAGCAATGGCTAGCATTCTTTAAACAGGTACAATAACAGATATGACTTGCAACCACACTCAAAACTTCGTGGGTATCAAGAAAATGCTTACATGATGGTCATAGAACATGAACGTGTTTGGAGTTATATGATTAAAGAAAGGAAAGATGAAGGAAAATAAGAGCTACAATAATTGATAATAATCTCTCTCATGAGTAATGTAAGGTTGTATAAAACTCTAGATTTTAAACACATTTAAAATTATTAGTCATCCCTCAGTACTTTGGAAGAAATTAATCAAAACTAAATTACCAAAAAATTAAACTCGCTGCCCAAGCATTCTACTATGAGCAGAGATGGTATCTAGAGAGAAGATAAGTATATAAATTGAAAGGAGTGATGTTTCAAAGAATGAGCCTGCAATGATTATGCAACTCTTTTCCCTTTTTGAGGGGGTGGGGGGATCTATATCAATAAAGCTTAATAAGAACCAAGAGTGAAATTACTGCTCACTGTGAACTTAATAATGCCCCACTGGGAGTTCATTACTATCTCAACAGGTACACTGAAGCGTTATCTTAATTGCACATGATACTTCCAAAAAAATTCCCTTTCACGAGTTTTGTGAAACTGCCCTCTGGAGTAAGTTTTGCCCTCTGAGTAAGTTTTGTATGGCTTTTCCTAGCTACGCAGATTCCTCATGAACAAGGAAATTTTATTCATCTTTTCAAAAATAAGATGTTCACCAGGTGACCGAGCATAGAAACTGCGCTTCTAACATAAAAAGGGAGGGCCAGGCGCCGTGGTTCACGCCTGTCATCCTAGCACTCTGGGAGGCAGAGGCGGGTGGATCACTCAAGGTCAGGAGTTCTAGACCAGCCTGAGCAAGAGCAAGACCCCGTCTCTACTTAAAATAGAAAGAAATTAGCTGGACAACTAAAAATATATGGAAAAAATTAGCCGGGCATGGTGGTGCATGCCTATAGTCCCAGCTACTCGGGAGGCTGAGGCAGGAGGATCGCTTGAGCCCAGGAGTCTGAGGTTGCTGTGAGCTAGGCTGACGCCACAGCACTCTAGCCCGGGCAACAGAGTGAGACTCCTTCTCAAAAAAAAAAAAAAAAAAAAATGAAAAAAATAACACAAAGAGGGAGAATATAGCACACAGAAGAAGAAGGACAACATGCACCAAACCAATCCCAGATTTTCGGGGTTTTTTCCTGAATAAATTAAATAGTTCCTTTCCTTGTGTATTCAAAAACTTATTTTGATGAGAATGGAGTTTGTGTCGCAGCAGTAGCGGTGGCAATTTGTATTTTTCACACATTCGTACTGACGCGATGTGGAGCACATCTGGGCTTGGGTCTTCGGTTGTTTCGACAGCTGTTGGCAGTACGATGATGGGTACAAGGGCATGTTTCCAAGCCCAGGAGACCCCTTCGGCCTGTGGGAGTTGACAATGTGGAGATTATGGGATAAAATCAAATTTGGAAGGGCTCAATCTCATCAACACTTGGAAACTGAAAGTGCATCACACACTGGTAGTATTTGATTCTGTATGTATTGGAAGTGACATAGGATTAGTTACTCCAGATTGGTTTGATGTACTCCTTTTATTCATTCTTTCTCTTTCCTCTTGTAACTTGATAGTAGCAATGTTAACACAAAGTAAAGGGATTTAGCTAAAAATGAATACACAGGACCCCAAACGCTGAATTTCCTGCTTGCATCTGACAGCTTGGTTCCGGAGGGAAGGGAGGTTAAGGAGCAGACAGGGACAACCAGCCTGTTTAAAGTGACACACCCTAGCATGTCATGCAGAGTTAGACTGAGCCCTGGGGCACTGTTGTATATATATTTTGTCTAGAGTTGTCACGACTAGGACCTAAGAGAGAAAAAACACAGCAGCTTCCTAAATGACTTCTTGGTCTTTTTTACCTTTGAACTTCTATCCACATGATAGCTTTCCTTTTTTTACATTCCAATGATGAGGAAGGAAATCTCAGAGGAAGCATGCCAAGGAAAAGATAGGGTGAGCAGAAGCGTTGGCCCCAGTACCTAAAGCCACTCAGAGAGCCACTCAGGGCAGGGAAGGCTTCCAGAAGCTGAAGGGTCTCTCTGGAGGCACCAGTCTTGCAGATGAGGGGACACATGAAAGGGCTCTGTTCTTTTAGGATTATTCCATTTCTTCCTTTACCGACCTACTCATCCATTCAGTGAACGCTGATCCTGTTCTATCCACAGTAGAGTGGCATCTTATGGCGAAACAATGATGAGCAAGATCCTTGCCCCCCACGGGGGTAAGCACTCTCAAGGAAGGAAGAGAACAATGAGCAGATCATTACACAGATAATTATTTAATTAGAACTGAGATACTTGTTACCAAAGTGTGTTGCAGAAAAACTCATCAACTGACCTTCCTATAAACTCACTTGAATGCCTCCTAGAGATTTAATGTGTGCCACTGATTGGATATAACGTCAGATTATTCTTTCAAGCTATGGAAATAACTCGATCGCCACAATCGCTTGTATTGATGAGATATCAATATTTATGTCTCAGCAGCATTTACAAGGCATCTAGGATGTGAGTAATTTACATGTCCATTGTGATTATTCTTGACATTGGTTTTCCCCTACCTTTTTATTTTCTTTTAGATTTACAGAAATTCTCAGCACCATACATATGGTATAGGTAAACTTAGAAACAAAGAGAATTGGGCTTCTTTTCCTATGTTATAGTAAGATAGGAGTTTGGGAACTGTTATAACGGATGACTTGAAAGGTGATGGTTTTTCTTGCTGTCTTTATTCCCTGTTTGCTTTTTCGTTGTTTAAAAATGGTCGGGACAGTTGACTTCTACATACATTTGGAATCATTCTGAGTCATGGGAACTGCTCTGAGAACTTGACTACTTGAAACTAGTTTCCTTTCTTGTCTTGGGAGAAATAGTTGGGGAAACCAAGGCGATTTGCTTTGAGAAAAAGACTTGGAGATCCCTTTACAACTACTAGAAGGCCCCCCCACCCCATGGAGAGGTGAAAGCAGTTTTGTCTCTAACTATAGAAGGCAGGAAGGCACAGAGGACCGGGGAGATGTGTTGGCTGCCCGCAGTGGAGTGGTGGCCGCTCAGGAAGAGAAAATCCCCTGCAAGTCTACTCTTCACTTGAACTTCATTAAGAGGAAGTATGAGTGATTTGTAGGCTCCTGGAGGAGCAAAGATATGCCAGTTTGATAAGTCAAATTATTGTCAGTTTCTCCAAACCGAGAAATAACAAACTCAATAACTTCAAGACAACACAGGAGAGTAAGCTTCTTTACAAAGAGAAGAAATGTAAATATTTTATACATGAATAGTGAATTTGTAAGCCACCCAAGATGATGAGATTAAATCTATTTAGTGCTTTAATTTTTACAATCCCTGTGTTTGTATGGATATAACTTTATATAAAAATGCATAAAAGCGATAATGACATTTAAGTAGATATTTTTGTTATCTTTTGTTCTTAAAATACTGGCTATTCATTTGGTTATCCAATGAAAAAGAAAATAAACTTAAAAGTTCTGGTCTATGATATCTAGAAAAGAGATCACAGATGTATTAAAATATTTAAATCTAGAAAACAATTATGCGAATGTATAGTCATGAAATCTAGGTAGCAACAGTACAATCAGCAAGATGGAAGACTTTTCTTAACACTGAAAACCTAGAAGCTATAAAATAAAATATGGATATAATAGATCATAAGAAAATGTTTTTGTATGTAAAAGATATATGGAAATTATTAATAACGACATATTCCTCTTTCATATTAAAATAAATATATAGTCATTCATAGGCATATGGTAGACTTAAAAAGTCTTTTTAAGTCTACATATTGGTAGACTTAAAGAGATGTTTGTTTTGGTACATTATTTAAGCAAAGAAGAGTGAAAAATTGAAAATGTTAAGGAAATAACAGATTAGGGAGTATGAATCTATGGTACTATTCATTAACGTGGGATTGCATATGAGGAAAATCATGAGGCACATTTGCAAATGACTAAAGATTGAAAAGTCCCAGTTTAAAGTTTAGTTTTTCTTTTTCACAATTTCTTTAAATTAGCAATAAAGAAAATTAATTGGGACATGTACCATGTTTACCATATATTTATATGAAAGGCATACACTTATAAAAATCTAAAATAATGGAAACATTTATTAAACTCATTGAAAAAAAATCATGGGAAGTGTGGGAAAGAATACTTTCCTGGGGTGTATTTTGTGGTCCTTACACATTTGGAATTATCTTTCTGTTAATACCCAAAAGGAAATTAAAGACAAATATTGACAAGTTTGGACACACCGAAGAGAAGTAATGACTATTGTTGAGTGTGACCAAAATTTCACCTTTACCACATTGTTCTAGGTTTTTCTAATATTACTAATATGTTTTAGCATCTTAAATTATATCATTAAGTGCTATAGGTATTTTATTTTTAAAACCAGTGAAGTAAGAAGGGAAGAACACCACAGAGACTTGACTGTTGTCATATTTGCTCTTCACTATATTGAACACATCAAGAACACTGGAGAGAAATGGTTGGTGCTATAGTGACATTAGAAAGATCACAACATCTACCACACAGCAGCAACATACACATGGCTTTCAAAAGTTGTAAACTAATCTGAAAGATCAATAGAAAAATGACAAAATTGGTTTTCATCAGTGCTTAAAGTCATTTAGTGATATAGAAGCAAAAAAAAAAAAAAAATCTATAGTGTTCTAGAAAGTACTGATAAAAAAAAATTCCCTAGAGGAAAATTTGATTTCTGTAGAAGAGGAGCCTGGATGCCAGGGAAATACATTGCAGATATGAGAGTATGAATTCACGAGTAGGTATTTACTCTGAAGTTACAGAATATCTTATAATAAAGTATCTTCATGGAAACAAATACATTTTTTCCCAAATTGGGATTTTCTAAAACCATGCACACTTTAGACTGATTTGTTGGCATAACTGAAATCACAAAGATATTTTCATAGGTCATGTGTCAGCAGAGATTTATTGAAGGAAAATCTCCCTGACAATTAGTTTTTGGATATCACACAGAAAGCTCAGGCTACAAAAGCAAAAATAAATAAACGGGGCTACATCTGACTAAAAAGCTCTGCACAGCAAGGGAAGCAAGCAACAAAGTAAAGAGACAGCCTACTAAATAGGAGAAAATATTCGCAAACCAATATCTGATAAGGGGTTACTATCCAAAATACATTAAAAAACTCACACAACTCAATAACAGAAAAACAAATAACTCAATTTATAAAATGGGCAAGGGACTTGAATAAACATTTCTTCAAAGAAGACAGACAAATGGCCAACAGATACATGAAAATGTGCTAAATATCACTAATCATCAAGGAAATGCAGCTCGAAAACACACTGGGATATAACCTTACACCTGTTATGATAGCTATTATCAAAAAGACAAAAGATAACAAGTGTTGGTGAAGATAGGGAGAGAAAGTCCTTCTTAAATAGGTAAAAAATAATTCGAGAATATCTCTGTCTTTCTGATAAGAGTAAATGAGAAGTCGTAAGACTAAAAGTACGTAGTATTCCAGAAAGAACACAAAGTGGTTAAATCTTCCAAGTACCGAGAGAGAAATGTTTAACTAGTATCAGACAATGCAGGTGGAAGAACATAATATAAAGAAAGAGGAAGAAACCATCAACTGTGATGCTTTCTAACCAACATCATGTTCTCCTAAAGGAATTATATTAATAGCACAGTGGCTGTAGAGACATATTTAACGTGAATTCCAGATCTTCCCCTTACTTACACATAACCTTAGGAATGGTTCTTGATCTCTCTGTGCCGTAGCTTATTTGTAAAGACAGAAAAATGGAAATGTGGTGTTGTGAAAATTAAAATAAGACAACATAAAGCATAGGTGAAGAAAAAGACCCCCACTCCCCAAAAAAAGGGGAATGGGAAGAAAATAAAAAGAACAGATACAGGAGATGAAGAAGGGCACCTCAGGGGGCATTTATGTCATGACTTGAGTCATCTGAGGCCAAATCTGTGCTAAGCCATCATCAAGTCTGGTTTTTAATCCAGAGAAGATACAAGTAAATTTTAAAAGATTTTTTAAAAGATAAAGAAAAAATATAATACCAGTAGTAAACTAAGTCAATTAACATCTCACTGGGACATGTCAGGTTATACTTCATATTTGTAAGAAAAATGTCAATGAAAGGTTGTAGGTGGCAAAATTAAAAAAAAAATAAGATAGTATATGGTAGCTCTTAGAATGATGTCTTATATATGGAAAGAAGCTAAATGATAATTGCTACTGATAATATAATTATTTTGTTTTTGGTCATAGAATAGCTTTATTTAGATTCCCCAAGGAAGCACCATTCTGTCCACAAAACAAAAATAAGAGTAACCTATATTGATAAAAAGTATAAAGGAAATGCTTCAAAAAACATGGCTATAGACAGTGATACAAAGATTGGGTAAAGGTCCCCAGAGTATTGTTGAAAAGAGTTATAAAATTATAGGGAGATGGTGACTTTGGTCTAGATGATCTAAAAGTTCCTTTCAAGTTCCCTTCTGAAAATCTGTTTCTAAATCTAAAGAAATGTACTATGAGTTCTACCTAAGACTGTATTTTGACAAAATAAAAAATTAAACAACAAGCTTAATTTTTCATCTGACTATACATTTTCTCAAGAGAAGAAATTAGAATAAATACTGGTTGGTTTTAAAATACTCACTGTTGAAAAAATAGGGAAAGGGAAAGCAATTTTGCCCACTCTCGATTGTTTTTCTGGAAATAATAGCTAATATAATTCGAAAATTAAATGAATTATTGCAATATAACTTGCTTACCTAAAGTCCCAAGAAAATAAACTGAAAGCTATTAAAGCTAATAAAAATTTTAACAAGGGTAGAATTCAGTAAGAAAACATACAACAATTAATAGATTTCTATATGCTGGTAATAAATAGATAACAACATGAAAATTTCATCTCATACATAATGCAATGTAAAACACAATTATTTAGAAATAAAGTTAACAAATAATGTGCAAGGTTTACATGGAAACAATTATAAGATTTTACTGAGAAGAAAAAACGAGCAACTGAATGGATGAAATCAGATATTTTCCTATGGTGGGGGGGGCAATAAAATGTTGTAAATGTATAAATTCTACCCAAATTAATTTATAGCTACAATGTAATTCTCATAAAAATCTTAATGGAACTTTATTATGAACTTAAAAAAGTAGCCTAAGGTATATATGGAAAATTAAAAACGTGATTACTCATGGTCAATTTTGGAAGGACAGTTATAAAGAAGGAATGTTTTATAATTAATGTAGCCTTAAAATACTCTAAGCTTATTACAGCCAAGATAGTAAAACACTGGCCCAGTGCTTGAAAGACAGAAGAGTGGCATGGTAGAGCATACAACCTAAAGACTCAAGGATGTTTAAGAATTTAATATATGACAAGAGCTATTCTCTGCTTTCAGTAAAGAATGATTGATTATTTAATAAATTATTCTGGGACAAGCAGTTAACCATTCGGGAGGAAATAATACAAATTGTCATTCTCCCTTATATACCAACCCAAAGTAATCGCCATGGTGACAAAGATTTACATGTACACCTGTCACTTTAAGGGGGAAGAAAATGCTCGTGGATGTGTACAAAGAAGTGGACTAGTCCTGGGAATTTTGTTTTTACTTCTAATGATAGTAAACATTTGAAAAAGGTTTAAATATTTAACAATGAAAGTTTGGTTTAGATTAAATATCCACACAAGAGAATATTATGCAACCAGGGAGAGAGACTGAGAGAGGGACAGAGAGAGGCTGAGAGAGAGAGAGACTGAGAGAGAGAGAGACTGAGAGAGAGACAGAGAGAGACTGAGTGAGAGAAACAGAGAGACACAGAGAGGGAGACTGAGAGAGAGACAGGGAGAGACAGAGAGGTAGAGACAGAGAGACTGAAAGAGAAAGACAGAGAGAGAGACTCAGAGAGAGACTGAGAGAGAAAGACTGAGAGAGAGAGACTGAGAGAGACAGAGACGGAGAGAGACTGAAAGAGAAAGACTGAGAGACAGAGAGATTGAGAGAGAGAGACTGAGAGAAGAAAAGAAAGGAGGTGGGAGGGAAGGAAAGAGAAAAAGAGACTAAGATTCATATTTCAGTAATAATATATGTGCACATACCTAAATACACAAAGACAATAAAGAGATATAACAAAATGTTAACAGGCATCAAGGCATTAAAATTGTTTTTGAAAGTTTTTCGCTTTTTTTAAATAAATAATATATGGCTAATTTTGTAAGAAAAAGCATAAACTCATTCTATAAGGAGTATGTTATAGATGTTTGTCATCCTGTTTGATGCTCATCAGTAACAAAACCATTCTTGTGTGATAGACAACTCTTAATGAAAAGAATAACAAAATAAGATGACAATTTTATTCTCTGATAAAGATCAGAAATGTTTTAGTTTTTTTTAAATTGGAGAAAGAAGGCTCAAGAAGAAATGGAATATCTACTTTTATATAGCTGAAGTGTTATTACACTACATTGTCTTTATCAAAAGATCAACTCTCCATTTCCATAGAAGACTGGCGGCAAGAGGGCAGGGTTTCAATAGCAGCAAGAGTAAGTTCAGCTTAGGCATCAAGGGGAGTGTGGAAGTCAGTCACTAAAGATGACTCATAATGATTGGGTCAGTAGTACATTCCAGTTATAACACACATCTCAAAATAATGACTATATAGGCTTAGACATTCCTTTGAAAACACATAACTAAATATGCCACATGAGAGCTAAATAAATAGACATCATTATATTTCGTAGCGTCCATAAATTCCTCCAGTCCTTCATCTCTACTGCTAGGAGGAATATTCTTACAAAGCCATGTTTTTGGCTCAAAACTAGAAACCCATTTGGTCTTTCATTCCTTATTCTTGCATCATTATAGGCCTAGCCCAGCAATGAGTATCATCGGATAGAGGGCACACATGAACCTGAAGGGAAATAGGGATCTTAAGCCAGGAGATACTTTTTATTCCCACCGGAAGGGGCAGACCACAGATAGCAATCATTTTTGAAGGGTGCGTGGTAATGAGGAAAGACATCCCTTTCACCGGGATTTTTCACCACTGAAATTTGGGGCACGGTCTAGAAAATGCATTTGCACGGAGGCACTCCACAGCCGTGATGTTCTCACAGCAGCTGCACCGAGTGCAAGTCCAAGTCCAGGGCCGTCGTGTCTTTGTTAGCAGTCTGTCAGAGGGAGAAAGGGGTTTGGCCAGGAAGGCATCTGCACAACAGCACGAAGCTTTTACGTTTCCACAAGTCGAAACGGATGGAAATGTATTGACATGCTTGGCTTCTTCCCTTTTTATTTCTTGCAAGGAAAAGCCTCTCTCTCTCTCTCTCTCTCCCTCTCCTTCCCTCCCTCCCTCCCTCTATTTTTCTGCCCAAAGCCTTTATTCGGTTGATATTTTCTTTACCCAAAACTTATAATCTCTGAACTACAGACGGCATATAGGAAACTCATTCTAATAAGATATTTATACAAGCTTTTCCAAGGCTTTTAAATAAAATGCATGAACAGCAGTCTAAGAAAGACCAGGAAAACAACTTTTAGTGGCTATGGACTCAATGCTATGAACAGAAATTGGCCTGGACTCCAGTCATCTACTGGCCTTTCTCGTTTTATGCTTATTTTTAAAATATTTTAGCAGCAATCCAGCAATGTATCATTTGTTTAAGTAAGAGTTCAGACATTTGCAATGGACAGTTTGGGATTTGCACAGTGCTCTGTGTTTTATAGCTTGGTGACCCAAGGCAAGGTCATGTTCTGCTTCCAAGTCTCAATTTCCTCTTTTGTAGAACAAGTTACTATTAGTGTAACGTAGCAGTCTAATGTGGTGTAGTGTGAGTATTTGCTGATGATTAGATAAGGCAATGCATATAAGACTTTTAGAATATGACTGGCACAAAATAAAGAGTTGGCTAAATAGTAGACATTACTTCTAAAGCAGCAATGATAGGAATATGTAAAAACATTGCCTTGCCTTTGGACAAGAAGGAGCATGTGACAATATGCCTCAGAAAACTCGGGGAGTCCAATGTGGGGAGCGAAGGATTGGAAAAGCATACTCTTTTCTACTTTGGAGTAGGAGAAGCATACTCTTTTCTACTTTGACTATTATCACCCCATGTTCTAAGCCAGGCGTCCTCAAACTGCGGCCCGCAGGCCACATACAGGTGTTTTTGCCCATTGTTTTTTTTTTTTTTTTTTTTTTTACTTCAAAATAAGATATGTGCAGGGTGCATAGGAATTTGTTCATGTTTTTTTTTAAACTATAGTCCGGCCCTCCAACGGGCTGAGGGACAGCAAACTGGCCCCTGTTTAAAAAGTTTGAGGACCCCTGAAGTAAAGCATGATACAACATGTTTGCTGGAATGGTTATGGTTTTTTGTTTGTTTGTTTTGAAATGGAGTCTCACTTTGTTGCTCAGGCTAGAGTGAGTGCCGTGGAGTCAGCCTAGCTCACAGCAACCTCCAACTCCTGGGCTCAAGCGATCCTCCTGCCTCAGCCTCCCGAGTAGCTGGGACTACAGGCACGCGCCACCATGCCCGGCTCATTTTTTCTATTTTATTTTTTTAGTTGTTTGGCTAATTTCTTTCTATTTATAGTAGAGATGGGGTCTCGCTCTTGCTCAGGCTGGTCTGGACCTCCGGACCTTGAGTGATCCTCCCGCCTCGGCCTCCCAGAGTGCCAGGATGACAGGCGTGAGCCACCACGCCCCAGGGCTGCTGGAATGGTTACGAATCCTTCCCTCCCCGAACAGCCGTGCCCCTGACCTTGTAATTCCCATGCTGACCTCCTCATTCCCTCTCCCTAAGAGGAGAAAATGAATGGGGCGAGGCAGAAAAGGCAATGCTTTTGTGCCGCTAGGAGGTGGACGTTGCATTGATCGAAGTGGTCGGGGCACAGCTACGAGGTGTGTCTGGCAAAATCACGCATCCTCTTGGCCGCTGAAGCCCCGTGTTTGGCCACGAGCGAGTTGTCACGGGCGCGACTGGGTCTGTCTGTCTGTCTGTCTCTCTCTCTCTCTCGTGCCCTCGGCGCGCTCTCAACGCAGCACTCTCCTGTTTTTGCAGATACCCCAGATCAGCTACGCATCCACGGCCCCCGAGCTGAGCGACGACCGCCGCTACGACTTCTTCTCCCGCGTGGTGCCACCCGACTCCTTCCAAGCCCAGGCCATGGTGGACATTGTCAAGGCCCTGGGCTGGAACTACGTGTCTACCCTCGCTTCCGAGGGAAGCTACGGAGAGAAAGGTGTGGAGTCCTTCACGCAGATTTCCAAAGAGGCAGGTAGGAAGCGATTGTGCAGGGAGCGAGTTGACCCTGCCCACATGTCTGTGGTTTGCAGGCTTCTCTGCAGACCTCATGAGATAAACACTGCAAATAATCCCCCTGTCCCGACACCCACACGCTCCCAAAGCCCTGCAAAATCTTCATCGACAAAACGGTCTACTGGGTGATTCCTGGAATCCTAGATTCCTGGAATCCAGCCTGGATTCCAGGTTGTGTATGGAAACTTGGGGAGATGTGGCTAGACACGCCTCTCTGTGGATGTTCTTTCTCCCTGTCTCTCTCCAACATGGGGAGAATCGTTTGGAAGTAGGTGAACCCAGTCGCAGTGCCCCTGTGATTTGAAGAATGGCAGTGATGCCTTGGCCGAATGACTTGGCCAAGACAAAGTTAAATGCATCGCCCAGGCCAGTAAGCATGTGTTTAGAGAAACAGTCTTTCAAACTTGGGATTATTTTGAGAAAGATGGTTCTATTTAGAATCACTCCGAGAGGATTCTTTTGTGTTTCGTTTATTTATTTATCTCACGTCGGAAGTAATAGGTTCCAATGTTTGGCCAGTTGTCTTCTCCTGAGCAGACTTTAGAAAATGGAGACAAGATTCTCCCACTTAGGAATCCTGACAATAAAGATCCAGGTCTAGGCCTGGCGCGGTGGCTCACGCCTGTAATCCTAGCACTCTGGGAGGCCGAAGCAGGAGGATTGCTCAAGGTCAGGAGTTCAAAACCAGTCTGAGCAAGAGCGAGACCCCGTCTCTACTAAAAATAGAAAGAAATTAGCTGGCCAACTAATATATATAGAAAAAATGAGCCGGGCATGGTGGCGCATGCCTGTAATCCCAGCTACTTGGGAGGCTGAGGCAGGAGGATCGCCTGAGCCCAGGAGTTGGAGGTTGCTGTGAGCTAGGCTGACACCATGGCACTCACTCTAGCCTGGGCAACAAAGCGAGACTCTGTCTCAAAAAAATAAAATAAAATAAAAAGATTCACGTTTCCTTATCTGGATTTGCTGGGTAGAGTAAGCATAGACACATATACTTGCCTGGGTATCCCCATACAGCTCTGACACTAAGATTAGATCCTTGGTTTTTGTTGGTAAGAATTTCATCCAGTCCAAATTGTTATTGACCAGAACAGCTAACTGACTGTAAAAGCAAACAAACAAGCTCGGCGACAGAAACAGAGGTCTGTTTTGTGAGGAACGATGTTATAAATCCTGAGGCCACAGCTGTGAGTGTTTGACTGTCAGACTATGGATCTACTGAGGCATGTAGAACTTCAGCATATGGCCAACATATGTACGTATGGTACAGATATGTAGCATATCTGTACATCAATCCTCAAACAAGGGAGCTAGGGCTTGTCTGTAAACCCCATAATTTTTATTCGGTGCATCCTCTTCAGCCAAAATTTCAGAAATTCACAGGAAATCTGGGCACTCTTATTCTCTCTCTTCTGACTTGACACCGTTGACCAGATAGCTCCCAGCCATGGACACGCCATGTCCTCCTAACACCATTTCTAGGTTCCACCACACATACAGACACACTCACACAACGTTCCTGGTTGTGTTGGCTTGACCTTGTGTTTTCAGTTCGTTTTCCATGCAGCCCTTATCATAGGTTGGCATAATTTCTTTCTTTCTTTCTTTTTTGAGACAGAGTCTCACTCTGTTGCCCAGGCTAGAGTGAGTGTCGTGGCGTCAGCCTAGCTCACAGCAACCTCAAACTCCTGGGCTCAAGCGATCCTCCTGCCTCAGCCTCCCGAGTAGCTGGGACTACAGGCATGCGCCACCATGCCCGGCTCATTTTTTTCTATATATATTAGTTGGCCAATTAATTTCTTTCTATTTATAGTAGAGACGGGGGTCTCACTCTTGCTCAGGCTGGTTTCGAACTCCTGACCTCGAGCAATCCGCCCGCCTCGGCCTCCCAGAGTGCTAGGATGGCAGGCGTGAGCCACCCCGCCCGGCTGGCATAATTTCTTGTTTGTTTTGTCTTCCAGTCCTGTCCCCAAGACGAATAGGAGACCATGTCTGTCTCCGTTACCATGGTAGCCCCGGCTGCCCTGTTCCTCAGGGGACATTTTCTGCTATAATTCAGTTAGAAACTTCTTTCTGATTCGGAGAGGAATCTTAACTCTGGCCTCGTAGCATGATGTGATGTATTGGACTCATTAGGACTTCATGAATTCCTGAAAAGACACCTAATCACTTTTGATGACTCTCTGTTGTTGTTTCTTCCTTTGTTTTTTTTGTTTTGTTTTGTTTGTTTGTTTGTTTTTTGAATTCAGCTTTGATCAAAATAAGGCTGGAGGCTGACTTAGAAAAATATCTGAAAATATCGGAATAGAAGCAGATAGATAAGACGGAGAGAAAATACGAGTAAAATAGTAAGACATGCCTCAGAGAGAAGGTTCAGATGGCAGCTCGCGCTACATCATTGCTAAAAGTGGGTCCCAAATTTAACACTGAACCTTGTGCTGGATAAAGAAAGCAAAGGAAGAATACTGCCCATTCAGTTACAAGGTTTACAATATTCATGAGGTCAAGATCGTGGTTGTTATTCAGTGAAGGACAGCTTTCCTTGCCTTAGGATCAAAATAAATGTTTGCTCTGAGTATATATAAAAGATTATATTGTATAGGCAGGTCAGTGGTGAGTATTTGAGCTTCGTATGGTTGTTTTTCCCCTGGTGTCATTTGGTGGAAACTTAAGATGTAATATATCAGTATTTGCTATGTAATGACTCTGCAAAAAGGAAAAGCCCTTGTAATATGGTATGAACTCGCCAGCTTATATTTTCAGCTAATTCTACATTGAAATACACCGGCAAAGAATGAAGGTGATATCAGTGGCAGGCATTTTGGATGACATCTTTCCTTCTTAGAGCCTTTCCCTTAGGAATGAGAGTAGGTAAAAAGCTGGCCGGTGCAACAGAAATGCAAGAAGACATTGCAGGTGAAAACATTAAGTGATGTGTCAAAGATTAGCTCTTCTAAGTATTTTGGTATTTGATGTGTATCTATAATAAAATACATCGGAACTGTATCACATGTACAGTTAATTCAAATTAATTCACTTATATGCTTAGGAATTATTCCTTCTCTCCAGAAAGGAAGGGAGGGAGAGAGGGAGGGGAGAGAGGAGAGGAGAAAATTATAATTTAAACGATGTGAGGTAAGTCTACTCAGTCTGGGTATGACTTAGAGAAAACAGAAAACGTGAGATTCATTCAGTTAGTTTCATTGCTGTGGGACTCTCATACTATGAGTATCTTGCTTCTCCAGAGATGATTCTGGAATTTAAAGGCACATTTTTATATCCCACTACCTCTAAAAAGAATCCAACTTCCTCCTCTGATGTCCAAAGAAACAGCAATATATTTTAGTTCTCAAGAAAAAAAAAAAAAAAAAAGAAGAAGAAGAAAATAAAAGAAAAACTTGTTCTGTTGGGATTTCTGGGAATCCCATGGTTGGAATCCTGTGGTTAGTGATTTGTCAAGGGTAATTTAAATGTTCACTTCTTCCTCCTCTGCTGATTCTAGAACCTAACCCGCAAAAGAGATCCAAGCCCAGTGTGTGTGGGTCTCCAGTTAGCAAGCACACTTGTTATGGCATCAGGAAGACCTGGATTTGGATAATGGACTCTATCACTTCCTGACTCTGAAAAGTTAGACACGTGATCTCACTTTTCAAACCTGAGCTTCCTCGTATAAGGAGTGGGATTGATGGTGCCTGCTCCATCAGATTGTCAAAATAAATAAGAGGTTGCATGCGACAGGCTTCAGTACCCAACAATACATGATAACAGCACATCCCACCGGGTCCCTGTCAGCAAGCAGAGTTATTGTCTGAGTCTGAAACGTTTGGAAGTAACTAGAGTGATAGATGTTATCTGCCTTTTGGTTGTAATTACAAGGTCATTTATTTTATAAGCTGAGTGACTGTTCTTATTAATACGCTTTGACCGCATAAGAAGTATAAGAAGGAAAGGAAGCGAGCTATTTGAGTTGTCCTGTGTATGTGGGGTACATGTGTGTACGTGTGTGTGTGTGGACAAGTCATAGGCTCAATGATGTTGTACCGTGTTTCCCCAAAAATCAGCCCTCCCCATAAAATAAGCTCTAGCAGGATTTCTAAGCGTTTGCGCAATAGCAGCCCCACCCCGAAAATCAGCCCTGGTGCCGGGCGTGGCTGCGCAGCGCGTCTGCACAACCCATGCGTGTCGTCGCGGAGCGGGAAAGAACACGAGCAGCCCTTCTCATCCGCCCCGTGACAGCTCCAGTGCTCGACAGGAGAGATCAGGGCCGATGGTTCTAAAGGAAACAGAGTCGCAAGACATTCAGGATGGGATTCGGGGTTTGGAGAGTGAGGATGATGTTCCAGAAGAAGACGACTTCACTCTATTTGAATCAATGTGGATGGTTGTACCATCCTTAAAAAAAATAACACATCCCCTGAGAATAACCCCTAGGGTGTCTTCTTGAAGAAAAATAAATATAAGACCCTGTCTTATTTTTGGGGAAACACGGTATATGTATTCCTGGCAGGCTGGAAGGATTTATTTCCGTGCTCTCTGAGTAGTTTGACTTTCAAGATTGTGATTCTCCTTCATTATAAATGGCTTCATTCTTTTAGAATGCTTTCGTTCCAAATTTTACTTTAGACTGAAATCCTGAAGTAGAGACTGCTTATAAATCAAAGCTTGGAACATCTCCACCATGACATAGTTGCAAGGAGTGTGTTGAGTTCTCCATTGTTGCTCTCTGATAGAACAAACCAAGACAATGAAGTCAGAGAAACGAAGCCATTCGTTCTTTAAGAGGGGCCATATAATTGGTTTAAAACATGGAGGTCTAGGCACAATTTTTCTAAGCCTTCAAAGAAAAACCTCAATAATTCTTCTCCCATGCATACTCCCGGCAGATTTAAATATTCACGGTTGCTGTTCCTTGTTGAACTTTCAAAGAGGACTGTAACATGATTTTTCTCAGATGATGAGATTTTGTAAAACAGTTGTATTTGCACAAATCACCCTGTTTATTTGAATGAATGCAATGGCCAAAAAAAAAAAAAAAAAAAAAGCAGCAATTTATTTCTTAATATTGCAGGGAATGAGGGAAAATTCACTCCCAACGTGCTTCAAAATTCAGGTCAACATAAAATGACCTAAATTAGACAGAAAGACTTCTTTTCTTACGTGCGGGTCAAGGTAAATGTGTATGATAGCATGCGGCATTAATGAATTCAAGATCCTCTGAAGCAAGTGGGATTCAAGGATTATAAGCGTGAGGACTACACATGATCGCCATAGTGTGTCGGACAATTTCCAGAGGGGTCCCAGGGACCCTGCTTCACAATACAGCACAAATAGTAGTGACCTATCACTGCCCAGCTGTCTGGATACATGCCAACTTTTCAAAACCTAAAAGAACATCTGAACCATCCTTTTGGCATTTCATGGCATTCGCTTAATGCAGTTGTATTTCAACTGGCCTTATAAAGTAATTATTATTCAGAAAACTCTATAACTTCTTTTTAATTCATATATCACCTTGGCCTAGAATCTTCTTTTCTGGAATGCTTAGATGAAGGTTTCATTGACTATTATTAAATATTATCCGGACTTCAGCGTTTCAGACCTCGGGAACTAGATGGATTTGCTTACCGTGGGATTTCGTAGCACTGTGTGCCTCTCCCCTTTGTGCATAGAATGTTCTATTTCATCGTATGCATTGCCAATGATCCGTCTCCCCAGCTTTTTCTAAGCTCCACGACAGCTAAGACATTGTCTTGTGTTCCTATGATCTGGCATAATTCCTAGAGTTCAGAAACCATTTAATCATTACGCCCTAAGGGAAGGAGAAAAGGAAGAATTGTATTTTTTTCCCTTTGCCTTTTAGGAAAAGAGAAAGCATGTAGAGGAAACACTTAGGATATGTAATTTGTATGTGAGGCACACAAACAATATTCCCTAGATTTTTTGCTGTAGTTTTTTACAGTTGCCCTTGATCCAAGTCTACACCATTCTTCCCTCTTGCCATTCCCATATAAAACTAACAGCAGTATAGGGCTGCAAGACTATAGAATTCCTCATACCTGAGAATCCTCTCTATGTCATGGTGAGGGTGGAAAACTGACACATTTTAATAACTGGATAGATTCTATCCCTAGCGAGGTGTTGGGTGGTCCTAGCTTAAATATAGATATTAAACACTTGAGGAGTTAATTTCAGGACACAAAATCACAAAAACTGTTATCATATCATTTATCTCTAGGTGTGTTTAGAACTGAAGTGTACATTCCTCCGGAAAAGACTTTGTGTTTGATGTAATTTTGTATCCTCCGTGGTTAGCAGCACGTTTTAGATTTTAACCCATGCTCGATTTGTTAGCACCTCTTGAGTATGTTCCCCTTCTCCCTGTCATCATCACAATTGCCCAGCTCTGGGACCCATTTGATCCACCTTGATTTATAGCTTTAGTTATCCGTTCTTCCAGAATAACCCCTCCAACGTAGCTCCTATTTAGCTATGCAGATGATCTTTCTGAAACACACACATACGATCATTTCAGTGTCTCTTCCTGACTTCCTATTCCATACAGGTGGAAAAGATGTTCAGCATGGAATATAAGGTTCCCCATGACCTGGTGGATGCTCTCATCTCCAATGTCACCCCTGTATTTACCCTCTTTATTATTTTATTTTTGGTTTTTTTTTATTTCAGCATATTATGGGGATACAAGTGTTAAGGTTACATATATTGCCCTTGCCCCTTTGCCCCCTCGAGTCAGAGCTTCAAGTGTGACCATCCCCCCCAACGGTGCACATCTCACTCATTATGTTTGTATATACCCATCCCCTCCTCCCCGCTCCCACCTGCCCGACACCCAATAAATGTCATTCCTCTATGTCCACTTAGGAGTTGATCCGTTAATACCAATTTGCTGATGAGTACATGCGGTGCTTGTTTTTCCATTCTTGAGATACTTCACTTAGTAGGATGGGCTCCAGTTCCATCCAGGAAAATACAACAGGTGCTAGATCACTGTTGTTTCTTATAGCTGAATAGTACTCCATGGTATACATATACCACATTTTATTAATCCATTCATGTATTGATGGGCACTTGGGTTGTTTCCACAACTTTGCAATTGTGAATTGTGCTGCTATAAACATTCAAGTGCAGGTGTCTTTTTCATAGAGTGACTTTTGTTCCTTTGGGTAGATGCCCAGTAGTGGGATTGCTGGATCAAATGGTAGATCCACTTGCATCGCTTTAAGGTATCTCCATATTGCTTTCCACAAAGGTTGAACTAGTTTGCAGTCCCACCAGCAGTGTAGGAGTGCCTCTCTCTCCGCATCCACGCCAGCATTTATTGTTTGGGGACTTTTTGATAAAAGCCATTCTCACTGGTGATAAGGTTGATTACACAAGTTGTGATGAGAGAACAAGCCTTTGTAACACTCTAGTGCTAATAAGGCCAGGTATTCATGTCACCAGCCTTCCCTGAAGCGAGAGCACAGTTAATTGTTCACCCAGTCTTGGCTAATCAGACATACCTACCATATAGGAATCAAGATCTAAAGACATAAAGAAATAGGCACATTGGGAAACCCATTTGATTGACCGCAGCAGCAGTAGCATCCATTTCTCAGGGGAGGATGTGATAGCCAGCAGCAGGTGGCTTCAGTAGTATAATCCCAACTTCCCATTTCCAGGAGAAACTCTAGCCATGCCCAGCTCAGCCAGCTTGGTTCTGTGGAATGTTTTGTGTTTTTTTTCTTTTTGTTGTTTTTGTTATTGTTCTTTTTTGCTCTTGTTTTTGGCTTTGTTTCTGCTTATTTTCTGATTTTGCTTCGCTGGCCTCTCTGGTGATATTCTGCAAATTATCCAACCTAATTTATACAAATTATTTTTCCACTTCATCTAGACAGACTTGAATTCTGTTGTTGGCTTTCAAGCTTCATGGGTATAATTAGGCATGTCTCTTCTATAAGTCCCATGCATCGCCATATCACAGATTCGTTGCATTTCACTGTTACCATCTGCCTAGTTATCCTCTCCACTAGAAAGTAAGATTCTTAGAAGGTAAACAGTATGCTGCATTTGACATTCAATACGCTATACCCGAGGCAGTGCCCAAAAGAGTCTAGGTTAAATAGAGGCACATGAGAGTTAAAAATAATGTGTTACTAATACAAGCAGTAATGATCTTAAGACTGTAGTTGGTACAGTGAAACTGTGAAAAGTTTTTACAATTCAGATTTTCTGAAGTGATTGTTAATTTGCTATCATGAGCTAACTGTATGGGAGAGAAAAATGGAATAAGAAATCTGGTGGCATGACTTACATTCATGCAGTGTGTATCTGAGTACCTTCTATGTGCCAGGTACTATTCCAGGATAATAATAAATAATATTTATACTACTAACAACAACAGAACAAAAAAATAAACTATCTGCTTTAAAAGAATGGAAATACATAAGTAGAGCAGTGAACACAGCCTAGGTGAGGCACTCTACAAGAGAAGATTCTGGAAGAAGGAAGATGCTTAACTCAGCCCCAAAGGTAAAAAATTTAGGAGTTAGCCAGACAAGACTGAACTAAAGGGGGTTGTGTATGGCATTTTAGGATGAAAGAAGCATGTTCAAACCCTCCAATAAAATTGTCTCATAGTGTTTGAATTTTTGAATGGCATAAGAGAAATACTGTTGCTTTGGAAAAAAAAATGTATGACTCTTGAATTAATGTGATGAAAAAAAAATTTTTTTTCCATGCAGCATGGTACCCATTCCAGAAAATACTCTCTGGCTTTTGAGCCAAGAGTGTCAGGTTCTGAGCCCCACTTCTTCAGTCACTCACTGGGAACCAGCACGTTGCTTCTTTGGGTTGCAAAGTCATCACTTATTTACTGAGAAAACTCTCTTCGTTGAGATAATTCTCAGAAACGTATCATCCTAATTGTAAAGGGTGGGTTCTTCCCAAGCTATAGACCAGGGGTCCTCAAACATTTTAAACAGGGGGATAGTTAACTGTCCCTCAGTCCGTTGGAGGCCTTTGGAGAGAGCGGTGCACATTCCACACATGTGCACTGTGGGCCTGGGACGAGTAGGCTGCTAAGCAGGACAGGCAGCTGCGGCAAAAACACCCTGCAGGCCAGATAAATGTCCTCGGCGGGCCGAATGTGGCCTGAGGGCTGTAGTTTGAGGACGGGTGCTATAGACTGTCGTTGTCACTGTGGTGCCAGAAATAGATAATGACAGAATGTTTTGCTGCATGAAGAAATGTGCAAAAGCCTATCTCAGCAATTCCTTCTTCTCTCTTCCCCCTGCCTTCACTGCCCCTGAGAAAAATGGGGAGATATGAAAAGGTGTGAAGGTAAAATGAATTTCTCTATGATGCATATGCTAAAGAGAGAAAAGTGATGGGATTCTGGTATCGAAGTTAAAGACGTAATGAAGGCCGGGCACGGTGCCTCACGCCTGACATCCTAGCACTCTGGGAAGCCGAGGCGGGCGGGTCGTTTGAGCTCAGGAGTTCGAGACCAGCCTGAGCAAGAGCGAGACCCTGTCTCTAGATAGATAACTAGATAGATTCTATCCCTAATGAGGTGTTTGGTGGTCCTAGATTAAATATAGATATTAAACATTTGAGGAGTTAATTTCAGAACACAAAATCTCAAAAACTGTTATAATATCTCTAGGTGTGTTTAGAACTGAAGTGTACATTCCTCCAGAAAAGACTTTGTGTTTGATGTATTTTTGTATCCTCCGTGGTTAAAATAGAAAAAGAATTCTATTTTTTCTTTCTAAAAATAGAAAGAAATTAATTGGCCAACTAAAAATATATAGAAAAAATTAGCCGGGCATGGTGGTGCATGCCTGTAGTCCCAGCTACTCGGGAGGCTGAGGCAGGAGGATGGCCTGAGCCCAGGAGTTTGAGGTTCCTGTGAGCTAGGCTGATGCCACGGTACTCTAGCCCCGGGCAATAGAGTGACACTCTGTCTCAAAGAAAGCAAAAGATGTAGTGAAAAAGAACATAGCTCTTCCTTAGATAGAGGAGCAGAGACTCCAATATATAGGATTCTATTGAACAATAGAATTTCTCGGTCAGCTGGATGATGGGAAGAGCGTTATTGTCCTGTGATAGCTTACTTTGATAATCTTTAGAGGCAGAAAGTTTAGTCTGTTCTTCCTATTTAATGATGCTGTATTTTGGCTTCAAGGTGAAAATTTCTCTTTCCAGTCTTTACAAAAAATGTTCATTGAGAGAGATTCCTAGTTTCAAATCTCATAGGTTTTGATCATTGTCAGCAAGAGAGAGAAATTTCAGTAGAAGAAAAAATATAGAGAAAGATATACAGGAAGAATATCTGTGAGCGTATAGAACTGAGGGACACATACAGAACAAGAATCAAGGATAGCAAGGTTTAGGATAGCTAAAACTTTCAGAATAGTAAAAATTACTTAAATTTCTACTGTGTTTCCCCCAAAATAAGACCTACCCATAAAATAAGCCCCAGCAGGATTTCTAAGCATTTGCACAATAGAAGACCTACCCCCCAAATCAGCCCTAGTGCCAGGCGTGGCTGCGCAGCGCGTCTGCACAACCCATGCATGTCGTTGCGGAGCGGGAAAGAACACGAGCAGCCCTTCTCATCCGCCCCGTGACAGCTCCAGTGCTCGACAGGAGAGATCGGGGCCGATGGTTCTAAAGGAAATAGAGTCGCAAGACATCCAGGATGGAACTCAGTGTTTGGAGAGTGATGATGTTCCAGAAGAAGATGACTTCACTCTATTTGAATGCATGTAGATTGTTGTAGCATACTTAAAAAAAAAAAAAAAAAAAAAAAAACACATCCCCTGAACATAAGCCCTAGGGTGTCTTCTTTAGGAAAAATAAATATAAGACCCTGTCTTATTTTCACAGGAACACGGTACTGCCATTACTGAAGTCTAGCGCAACCAATTTTTCCTCCACTTGTGTCATGATGCTCCAATTTCAGTATCTCATCGGAGAAAGTGAATTACCTGCTTAGGGCACTTGCCCATGTTTCAGTCGTGGGAGACTTAGGACGTCTTGACTTTGAGTCTCTCTGAGGCTATAATAGGAAAGAGATATTCCCCCGTGTAATTTCCGTGCTCTCATCAGAACTTGGCTGGTCACAGTGTGTAAGCAATGCGCTCTTTTTGGCTGCCTTTGCCAGAGGCTTCCAAGTGTTTCATCTGGCTAGAACAGACAAGAAAAGGGGAGGAGGTTGGAACTGAGCCCAATAAAAAAATGCAATGTTCAGTAGATAGGGGTACAGAGATGGGCGCTGAAATTAGTCAAACGGAGAGTTCTGAAAAAGAGGCAGAAACTCCAGTTCAGAGAACATTGCATTAATAATTGGTTGCTTGCAAACTATCTATGTATTGGGCGTCACCTGCCTCCTAAATTGTTTTGTGTTTTGAACAACTCCATGAGGGTGAATATAGCCTCTGTGTGGCCTCCACAAAGGGATCTGCTTTCCTTTAATTTGGCAAATGGATCCCTGCTGTTAAATCTTTTAAGAGACTGTAGAAAATTCTACAAAGCCCCACATCAATTGCATTAGCACTCTCAGGCAAACGGAAGGACAACCAGTGATGAGCAACACACCTTTGGCAGTAACAGTAGCCATCCTGAACACATACTGCATTGACTGGCTTTGAAATACTTTGACCTTGCTTAGCTCCAAATTCATCTGTTCCCAATTGCTTGCTTTTACTCTTTGGCTTGGATGACTTCAAAGCAATCACTTAGACACATTGCCAAGAATTGTTGGATAGTATTATTCCATTGCATTCATATTTTACAGCTGGCATTGTAAAATCCTGCTGTTTTGCTGTGAAATAGCAAGCTCCTATGTAGGTAGATGTTTCTTAGATATTGTTATACTCTGCAAGCAATGATATTAGGATGCACCTTTGATAAACTAGTGCATAGGTTGCATAGGATTTTATATACAAAGGGAAATAGTGAAGTCATCACAGAGGTGTTACCTTAGAGAAATTATAGGTATATATGAAAAGGGCTCAAAAATAAAATAATGCTTATTATAAATGTCCATGCAAAGGTTTATTTTCCCTTAAGGTGTTCGTGATCCTTTTAGATTTAACTTGATTTTACAGATCAAGTGATTTTACATATTTAACTTGATTTTACAAAACACATACACACATATAACAGAACAGGTGTATTTCTCATCAGAGATGATGAGAAATTCTCTTGGGAAAAGGGAAGTCAGAATTATGATTAGAGAAATTAAAATGAGTGCTAGCTGATTATATAGAAGTATATTGTTTTCAAAGTTTTAATGCTAGTGAGTACAGAAATCATAGAAGCTTCTGATTATTATCATCATTTTTTTTCTTTTTGGCAAAAAGTGGTAATACTTCGTTCCTTATCAGGATTATGAGTGTTATTTTCAAAAAACCTTGTATACGGTGATGGACTCAGTACACGTTCCACTGTCTACACTTTTGATTGAGTGACATAAATTTTGCTGTCGGTCTCTTCTCATGGGTGCTTTGTTCAACAGTTGCCCGTGAGTAATTCAGATGGAAAATAGGACCTGGAACGAAAAGGCTTACATTAGACTCGCAGATTGCATCCTGATTTTGGGGGGCCCATCCATTTATCTATTAGGGCCCCACTGTGTTTTTAAACAACAGGATGCTAGAGAACTTAGGCATAACTGAACCTAAGATGGAAGGAAAAAAATAGAACAAGCACATTTTGTAATGAAAATATGTACTAGCCAAGTCATTGCTTTTTTTTTTTTTTTTTTTTTTTTTAAGAATTGGACTGAATTACCTTTGATACATTTCACTATTATTCCATATGCTTTCCTGAATCGGTATAAGGCAGTCAGCCAAATGGTGGCACTGTCTCAAATATTTCTAAATTTCTAACTAAAATCTCTCGTTGAGAAGACAGACAAGCAGACAGAAGATGCTGGTTGGAGACTAAGTTTTAGGGGTGAAACATTAAAGATCAGGAGAGTAAGTAGAGTCAGGATGATGGAATGCTAAGGATGAGGGGAAAGCAATAGGCAGAGTGTAATCGGAAGATGAGCGTGAGACTGAGCAAGGACCCCTCTGAGGGCCTCTCAGGCCCCCAAAGCATTGAAATAAAGGAGAATCTTGAGTTCCTTTGGGGGAACTTCGTGACACCCGGCTAACCTTAAAAAGTGAACGGGCAACCTGGTGACAGCAGTGGCCTTATAAGGGAGCCAGAAAACCAAAAGATGGCATTTCTTTCTTTCTTTCTTTCTTTCTTTCTTTCTTTCTTTCTTTCTTTCTTTCTTTCTTTCTTTCTTTCTTTCTTTCTTTCTTTCCTTCCTTCCTTCCTTCCTTCCTTCCTTCCTTCCTTCCTTCCTTCCTTCCTTCCTTCCTTCCTTCCTTCCTTCCTTCCTTCCTTCCTTCCTTCTTTCTTTCCTTTCTTTCCTTTCTTTTGTCAGAGTCTCACTTTGTTGCCCGGGCTAGAGTGCCGTGGCATCAGCCTCACTCACAGCAACCTCACACTCCTGGGCTCAAGCCATCCTCCTGCCTCAGCCTCCCGAGTAGCTGGGACTACAGGCATGCGCCACCATGCCTGGCTTATTTTTTCTATATATTTTTCGTTGGCCAATTAATTTCTTCTATTTTTAGTGGAGACAGGGTCTCGCTCTTGCTCAGGCTGGTCTCAAACTCCTGACCTTGAGTGATCCGCCCGCCTCAGCCTCCCAGAGTGCTGGGATGACAGGCGTGAGCCACCGCGCCCAGGCTAAACGATGACATCTTAACATACGTTCTGCAGTTATTTTCCGGAAACCCCCACCTATCGGAAATGAGGAAACTGAGGAATTGAACTCTGACCTCCACTCTTTGTTCTAAACATCCTCCAGGGTGACTGTCAAACCCATCTTAACATTCCTTTCCTCTGATCCAAGCATCTCTGAATCCATCTATACCCACCCCCGTTTTCAGAATATTTCCCGATTTGGGGGGCCAGATCAATGTATAACCTCCACGTATTGATTTGCAACTTTGCCTGCCTAAAACGTACCCTTGCCTTCAAAACGCCCTGGCTCATAAGCCACAGGGGAGTTTGGAGAGATCTTAAGTGTCAGCTGCTCATTCTCCTTGCATGGCACTGTGCTATGAAGATGCCTCTTTCTTCCTCTACAACTCTTGGCCCCAGTGTCTGTCTTTACCTTGGTGGGTGCTATAAAAACCCCAGTGTTGCCCGGGTGCGGTGGCTCACGCCTGTCATCCTAGCACTCTGGGAGGCCGAGGTGGGAGGATTGCTCGAGGTCAGGAGTTCGAAACCAGCCTGAGGAAGAGCGAGACCCCGTCTCTACTAAAAACAGAAAGAAATTAATTGGACAACTAAAAACATATAGAAAAAATGAGCTGGGCGTACTGGCTCACGCCTGCAGTCCCAGTTACTTGGGAGGCCAAGGTGGGCAGATTGGTCAAGGTCAGGAGTTTAAGACCAGCCTGCTGAGCAAGAGCGAGACCCCCATCTGTACTAAAAATAGAAAGACATTAATTGGCCAACTAATATATATAGAAAAAATGAGCCGGGCATGGTGGCACATGCCTGTAGTCCCAGCCACTTGGGAGGCTGAGGCAGCAGGATTGCTTGAGCCCAGGAGTTGGAGGTTGCTGTGAGCTAGGCTGACGCCACGGCACTCACTCTAGCCTGGGCAACAAAGTGAGACTCTGTCTCAAAAAAAAAAAAAAAAAAATAGTGTTTTTAGATGAAAAAAGAGCCCCTGGTAATAAACTTCTTTACGAATTTCTGTAGGTTGTAATATTACCCGATATGATCCAGAGTGTCCCCTTCATGTGATTGGGCGAAATGACGTTTCCATTTCCTCATCACAGTGGATAAAGTTTGGACAAAGCTTATTTTCTCTGAGCGAATTCACTTAGGCTTAGATGGCTGCATTCAGATTAGAGTCATGGCTTTGTGTGGCAACCGGATCAATAGCATAAGGCACGTCTACTGAGCTGCCTGGTCCCCGGTTTGATTGATAATTATTATGTGCTACTTGGTCATGCCTGCTTCCTTCGCAGGGGGAACTGTCAAACCCACCGCTGTTATGTGGAAACATAAAAACTTGTTTACAATTGAGCGTGCGCGAAAAAACAACTTCAGCCTTAAAGTCAGCCTCCTAAGTGTAAAACACAGAGACAGGTTCGCAGTGAAATAATGAATCTGTGTCCTTTTGTATCATGACCTTGAGTTAAGCTCTAGAAGGGCAGAACCGGTACCAGGCATCAGAACGATAAAATCTCTGGTGATTGTGGAAGTTGTTTTTATCAATGTGGGTTTTCCTTTATTATTGTTTTTATTTGTATAGTCTCTTTTTTTTTTTTTTTTTTTTTTTTTTTTTTTTTTTTGAGACAGAGTGTCACTGTGTTGCCGGGGCTAGAGTGCGTGGTGTCAGCCTAGCTCACAGCAACCTCAGACTCCTGGGCTCAAGCGATCCTCCTGCCTCAGCCTCCCAAGTAGCTGGAACTACAGGCATGCGCCACCATGCCTGGCTAATTTTTTTCTATATATTTTTAGTCGGCCAATTAATTTATTTCTATTTTTAGTAGACATGGGGGGGTCTCGCTCTTGCTCAGGCTAGTTTTGAACTGCTGACCTCAAGCGATCCTCCCGCCTCAGCCTCCCAGAGTGCTAGGATTTCAGGCGTGAGCCACCGCTCCGGCCTTATTTGTGTTGTCTTTTTTGACTCTTTAAATCAATTGTTCAAAAATGTTTTAGAATTACCCAAAAATAAAAAAAAAAAAGAATGCAAATAACATAAATCAACTGTGGGCACTTAAGCAAAACAAAAAAATAAAGGAATGAATGCTTTGGAAAGTGATGAGGCAACTCAAGAAATCAGAGGGAAGACTAAAGAACCGAGCTGGGAAGAGACAGGCAAAGAGGCCCTATAAGGGTCCAGGCAGTAAACGTGATTCGGCAAAGCGATAAGTCAGCAGCCTTTGATTTTGGGCTCCAAATTCAGGATCTCTTGGGAAAGCACACCAGTGCCTGCCCTTGGTCACGTGGTCACCCTTTGGCCGCGGGAATATGGAGTAGTTGGTTGTCAATTCCACAAGATGGGTTTGGGGAACTACTGTAAACTAAACATCCCAAGAAAAATATTGGATCTTGATAGCCCACTCAAGGGGGGAAATGATAAATGTGCTGGGCAAAATGTGATAAAATAGATATTATCTCTTTCCCTGTAATGAACATCTGAAAAAAAGAGAAATAATTAACTATGGTGTAAACATGTTCTCATCTAGTCGAAGCAGTTCTGTTAAAATTGTGAAATAAAGATTGGTGGGTTTTTTGTTGTTGTTGTTGTCTTGTTTCCTTTAACCATATCCTCAGAAGGAGCCATTACAACTTTAAATACTTATACAAGACTTTCCAAACTGCTAGCTTTCTAAACAGATAAGAAGTGCAACTTTCCAAGCTTTGCATCTGTGACAGGGCTTGTTAAGAGGCAGATTTCGATCATCAGGTGATGCGGTTAGCTCTACCCTGCAGCACGACTTCAGCTGTAAGGATCGAGTCCGGAGAGATCTACCACCACTGCTAGAAAGTTCCACAGTTCTGAGCACACATTCTGAAGACAGAGGGTCAAGAGGAGCATTTTTTCACAGTAAGAACAGCTTTTGCCAGGCGCGGTGGCTCATGCCTGTAATCCTGGCACTCTGGGAGACTGAGGCAGGAGGATTGCTTGAACTCAGGAGTTCGAGTCCAGCCTGAGCAAGTTCGAGACCCCTGTCTCTGCTAAAAATAGAAAAATTAGCTGAGTGTGGTGGTGTGCACCTGTAGTCCCAGCTACTCGGGAGGCTGAGGCAGGAGGATCGCTTGATCCTAGTAGTTTGAGGTTGCTGTGAGCTAGGCTGATGCCACGGCACTCTAGCTGGGATAATAGAGTGAGACTTCGTCTCAAAAAAAAAAAAAAAAAAAAAAAAAAAAAATAGCTTTTGCTCCTTTGTGCTGAGCAGTTTGAAAAAAAAAAAAAAAAGTTTTTCATTTTTTTCTATGAATCCCAGAATTCCTTCCAGGGAACTGTGGGATTTTGATAATGGGAGTGAACAAACTGTCTTTGAAATGGAGAAGTGACAGAAGACAGGGCCTGCTCCTGCTTTCTTCCCTGCAGGGCCGTGGGTTTAATGAGGGAGCGGAACAGTTCTGTGCTGCAGCCCTGGGGACACCAGACTGGCTGAGAAAGGAGATGGCAGGCGGCCGCCACACGCTGGGACCGGGATGAGGCTCTCCTGGTGGCACTTGTCCTGCAGTCTCATAAAGCTCTTCTCCAGAGCTGATTGGGAGCGCACTGCAGAGAGAGAAGTTTCTAGTAAAACTAGCTGTACAGGGCCTGGCGCTAGTTGTTCAGTTTTGAAAATGCTTTCTGCAGGAAAGAGGATGTGTGTGTATCAAACACACACATCCATCCGCTTTTCAGAGATGGGAACAGCTCTAAGGAGGTGAAGGAGAGAGTGAAATGGGAACGCTTCACGTATTTCCCCGAAAATAAGACAGGGTCTTATATTTATTTTTCCTCAAGAAGACACCCTAGGGCTGATTTTCAGGGCATGTGTTATTTTTTCAAGTACGGTACAGCCATCTACATTGATTCAAATAGAGTGAAGTCGTCTTCTTTGGAACATCATCCTCGCTCTCCAGACCCCGAATCCCATCCCGAATGTCTTGCGACTCTGTTTCCTCTAGAGCCACCGCCCCGATCTCTCCTGTCGAGCACTGGAGCTGTCACGGGGCGGATGAGAAGGGCTGCTCGTGTCCTTTCCTGCTCCGCGACGACACGCATGGGTTGTGCAGACGCGCTGCGCAGCCACGCCCGGCACCGGGGCTGATTTTCAGGGTGGGGCTGCTATTGCACACGTGCTTAGACATCCCGCTGGGGCTTATTTGATGGGGAGGGCTTATTTTCAGGGAAAAACGGTAGATGCAGATTAATATTTTCTCATAAAAGAGAGTTAATGAGCAGGCTAACACAGAGAAAGAGGGCTAAAGGCCATTCTGTTTTAAATCATCTCTTTCCCTGGCTCTAAGCTTCTGTTTGCCCATCTTGGTCACTATTCTTTGTCCTTTATTTTCCCTGGACAAGCCAGTCCCCAAATGCCAGACATGGCATCCATCTGGGCTTTGACTCAAGCAGTGTCCTGGGCCGGGAGTCCCTCCCAAGCTCAATTCCCTACCAAGCCTTTCCCTCCGTGAAGTTTCTCCAGCATGTTCCCTTCGACCTGTGTCCACCCTGTACAGTGTTCCTGTCATTGATACATATGAATATCTATGGCGACACATTTGATTTTGCCACTGTTCCAACGTGAAAGATTGTACACGCCTTTAGGGTAGCTACAGATATTAAAAGTGGGGAAGGTGAACTATAACTTATGGGGCCTCTTCCCCGGTCCATGTGCTTGCCAGAGCTTGTAACAGAATCCCATGGAAATATTAAATACCAAACAAATATTTGTTGACGTAGTAAAATTCTTGCGTCTCCAATCCATAAATCTACTTTTCCTTTTTGTTTAAATTTTGCTATTATTCTCACCTATCTAGAGAGCCTTTATCTTACCCCTCTGTGTTTTGTCAGGGACCAACTCCCATGGCAGTTTGTTAGAGAAACATGCGCTCCCTCATTCCTTAAAGTTGGTTGATACGTAAGTTTATGACAGGTTAAAAAAATAATACAATATTAACACTAGGTTTAAGATTGTGATCTCAGTGATATTCTTGTTGTTAGTGGTTTTAAGTTTGTTAAAGCAAGACCTAATATAATTATGTTTTAAAACTGAAGCTTAAGGCCTGGTGCAATGGCTCACACCTGTGATCCCGGAACTCTGGGAGGCCGAATGTGGGAGGATTATTTGAGCTCAGGCGTTTGAGACCAGTCTAAGCAAGAGCGAAACCCTGTCTCTACTAAACAAACAAACAAACAAACAAAAAAGTAGAAAGAAATTAGCTGGACAACTCAAAATATATAGAAAAAAAATTAGCCGGGCACGGTGGCACATGCCTGTAGTCCCAGCTACTTGGGAGGCTGAGGCAGGAGGATCGTCTGAGCCCAGGAGTTGGAGGTTGCTGTGAGCTAGGCTGATGCCACGACACTCACTCTAGCCTGGGCAACAGAGTGAGACTCTGTCTCAAAAAACAAAACAAAACAAACAAGACCCCAAATTACCTGAAGCTTAAATTCTGCCCATAGATTAAAGGGTTTGTTTTGTGCACTTAATACATGAAATAGATTTCCATACATTTTTTATGCGTACGAGAAGGATTGAGATTAAAATAGAGAGACAGATGATACATGCTTCAAACCAGAAAGTTAAAGAAAACTTGATTGTATTGAGTTGAGAGATAAAAAATGAGTATTTTTTCTCCTAAATTATCTGGAGCTATCTGAAATTGAGAAACAATGCAGCACTAAGTTTCAGGTGAGCTCTATTTTCTGTATGGCAGGAATATTACCTGTCCCAAGACCAATTTGCTTTAGCATTTTCAGCCTTAAGGCCTCAGTAAGTTCATCAGAGAGAGGAACAAAGGTTAGGCTAACTTCGTTATTCTTACTTTCCCCCAAAGTGTGTGGGATCAGTCAGGGAGGAAAAAAAATCAAGCTTCATTCTAGTTTTATGGAGGAAGACAGAGATTGTCACCAAGCAGTGGGCAAATATTCAATACCTGGTACTCATTTTTGCCTCTTGCCCTCTTTCCCGTTCTTCCTTCTGTTTTCATCCTCGCCTCAAACATTGAGAGAACTCCAGAAGGTTCCCATTTCCTAATGTTTAAGGGCATGATTGGAAGCCAGGCTTCCCTTGGTTTAATCCAGGTGTCCTAAAACTACGGCGGGCCACACGCGTGTGTTTTTGCCCGTTTGTTTTTTTTACTTCAAAATAAGATATGTGTAGTGTGCATAGGAATTTGTGCATAGTTTTTTTTTAAACTATCGTCTGGCCCTCCAACGGTCTGAGGGCCAGTGAACTGGCCCCCTGTTTAAAAAGTTTCAGGACCCCTGGTTTAAATCCCAGCTCTGTCTTTATTAGACATGCGTGAGTTGCTTGCCTTCGTTAAGCTTCCATTTCCTGGTTTATAAAACGAATATAAAACCAATTCCTGCCTTAAAAGGCTTTCTCTGGAAAGTAAGTGAGATACCTACTGAATGCAAATGCTTGACCTGCTGTCCACTATATAGTGAATAATCTAGAAACATTAGCTACTATAATGGTCATTACAATTATTACGATAATGATAACACTAATACGAATATTGATATCAAAAGTCCTTCTTTGCTTGTTACTTCTGTGATTCATTTATTTTCAACAAATATTTCTTGAGCGTCTACTGGTGACAGTCACTATTCTGGATAGCAGGAGTGGACGCCATACACCCAGACCTTGCGTAGACATGAAGGTAAGAAGAACAGAGAGCAAACAGATAACCACGTCGTGTTGGGGGCGGATCGGTGAACCACAGAGACGAAGTCCTTTCATTTGTGGTGCTTTTGTTATACTGGGGAGGGGAGCTGATGGCTGTAAACAGGGTGGATGCGGGTGAGATGGCAACAAGTGCTTGGTGACATTGTCAATGCGGTGCCAGTAGGACTTGCCAGTTACTTGGCTGTGGAGTTTCGGGGAGATCCAGGTATGACTCAAAAGTTTTTGCTGTGAACTACCGTGTTTCCCAGAAAATAAGCCCTACCCATGAAATAAGCCCCAGCAGGATGTCTGAGCATGTGTGCAATAGCAGCCCCACCCCGAAAATCAGCCCTGGTGCCGGGCGTGGCTGCGCAGCGTCTGCACAACCCATGCGTGTCGTCGCGGAGCGGGAAAGGACACGAGCAGCCCTTCTCATCCGCCCCGTGACAGCTCCAGTGCTCGACAGGAGAGATCGGGGCCGATGGTCCTAAAGGAAACAGAGTCGCAAGACATTCAGGATGGGATTCGGGGTTTGGAGAGTGAGGATGATGTTCCAGGAGAAGACGACTTCACTCTATTTGAATCAATGTAGATGGCTGTACCGTACTTAAAAAAAATAACGCATCCCCTGAAAATCAGCCATAGGGTGTCTTCTTGAGGAAAAATAAGTATAAGACCCTGCCTCATTTTCCGGGAAACACGGTACACGGGTGTGATGGTTGCTGCTGAAGTGTGAGCAGCAGGTTGGGGAAACGGGTGAGGACCGAGAGCCCTACTTTTGGCTTGTGAAGCTGGAAACATGTATGAGAAATCCCAGGGGAGGAGTCAGCAGGCAGGTGGATGTACACATCTAGAGCCGAGAGGGCCGTCCTCAGTGGAGGTCTGAAGGTGAGGTCTGCGAGTGTGCGAGTGGTTCACAGTCCTGGGAGACGAGCTACTGTCGCCTCGGCAGAGGAGGTGCCCCGTGACGGAGCCAAGAGAACACAGTCTGGAATTGGTGACAGATCTAGTAAGACCAACTGGAACGTGTGTGAAGAGAGAGAAAGGAAACTAGGAATGATGGTGTCCCAGAGACCAAGTGAAAATGTGTTTGATAAGAGGGAAAGGCGAACCGAGAGTCTAGCGAGATGAGGGGTGAAACCGATCATTGCGTTTTGCAGCGGGAAGGCCATCAGTGTCTCTGAAAGAGAAGTCGGTGGAACGACAGGGTCCACACCTGCGGGGAGTAGATGTAAGAAAGAAAGGGAGGAGGCCGGGCGCGGTGGCTCACGCCTGTCATCCCAGCACTCTGGGAGGCCGGGGAGGGCGGATCGCTCAAGGTCAGGAGTTTGAGACCAGCCTGAGCAAGAGCCAGACCCCATCTCTACTAAAAATAGAAAGAAATTAATTGGCCAAATAATATATATAGAAAAAATAAGCCGGGCATGGTGGCGCATGCCTGGAGTCCCAGCTACTCGGGAGGCTGAGGCAGGAGGATCGCTTGAGCCCAGGAGTTGGAGGTTGCTGTGAGCGAGGCTGATGCTACGGCACTCTAGCCCGGATAATACAATGAGACTCTGTCTAAAAAAAAAAAAAAGAAAAGAAAAGAAAAGGAAAAGAAAAGAAAAGAAAAGAAAAGGGAGGTGCGACATCAGACAGAGCAGACAACTTACCGGGAGGGCATTCTATTAGAGATGAGAGGGATGGAGCCGTCAGAGCTGTGAGGGTCTAGGAAGGCCATTTGGGGATGCTTATCTGTTTGCTTTTCTATGTCTACCTCCTTTTCTCACATTACTCTTCTTTTTCCTACTCTTCTAATTCTTTCTACTCCTTTTGCCTCATTCTTCTCCCTCCTTTCCTTCTCCACCAAACTGCTGCTGTTCTGGACTCGTATCACAGGAAAGGTACAAATATGAGATGCCCCAGGCCTGTTCCTCAAAGGGCTCCTTGTCTAGAGACAGACCACGTGACCGATACAGCAGCCCACCCTGCTGTAGGACAGGCTCGTAGAAGTGTCAGGAGAGGCAGCAAGACAGGGTCCTCAAGATCACAGTCGAGGTCATTGTCTCAATGAACCCTGAGGAGCACTCGCTTTCTGATCCTCATACGATGGGAAAGGAGATTGCTCTTAGGGTGTAACCGGAAGCTCTTCCTGGCTCATGAAAAAAAACATGCACAACTCAAAGGAGAGATTGTCCCTCATTCATTGCTAAGTCTGTCGTGAGCGGCCACTCTGTGCTCATCACTGCCAGAGGTTTTGAGTAATCAGTGGTGAATCCTCTTTGTCCCTGTGGAGTTTATACTAGTAGGCAAGGGCAATCAACAGCAAGTGGATAGAGCAGATTAAGGGGAGACAGGAGAAGGGGTGTGTGTTGGATGTTATTTTAAACAGGGTAAATAGGGAAGCCTCTTTGAGAATGGAATATATGAACGGAGAGATGAATGAAGAGAGTAACTGAGCCGGAGTGAAGATGTGGGAGACAGGCCGGGCGAGGTGGCTCACGCCTGTAATCCTAGCACCCTGGGAGGCTGAGGCTGGCGGATTGCTCAAGGTCAGGAGTTCGAGACCAGCCTGAGCAAGAACGAGACCCCTTCTCTACTAAAAATAGAAAGAAATTAATTGACCAACTAAAAATATATAGAAACAAAATTAGCCGGGCATGGTGGTGTATGCCTATAGTCCCAGCTACTCGGGAGGCTGAGGCAGGAGGATTGCTTGAGCCCAGGAGTTGAAGGTTGCTGTGAGTGAGGCCGATGCCACTCAGGCCCAGGCAACAGAATGAGACTCTGTCTCAAAAAAAAAAAAAAAAGATTTGAGAGACATTCTGCCAGGCAGAAGAAATAGCACTGTGCAAAGATTTTGATGTAGGAATGTCTTGTTACTTTCAAAGAAAGAATCTCATTGTATGGAAGGATTTAGTACAGATCATGCCTATGCCATTCTTTTAAAAAGTTCCTTTGATCCCCTTTTAAGATGTTTATAGAATCTTTGAAACAAAATGCTAACTGGGTACTAGTCTAACCTCACTTCCAGCACTTAAGTCACCCTGACATTGTCCCTACCTGAGGACTCTTTTATACCCAGTTGCATGCATTCCACTGGCCACCTCATAGATCATCCCACTCCAAGTATTAATCAAAAATTAAAATCAAAACCTAGACTCAAAATTTGCCTTTTTATAGCTCTGGACACTTGCAGTGGTCAAGCAATAAAGAATGCCAAGATGTTTTCTCAAAGCTACGTTTCTGCAAAATTATGACTCCTGACCCCAGCCATATGCCCCAGGGTGACACCCTACTGTCTTCAACATCATTGCTAACTTGGAGTCACATTTTCACTTCTCTCTCTTGAGTCCAGTGGTTGCTAGACACCCTCCTCTCCTTTCTGTTAATGTTGGCCATGAGAATCAGACATAAATCTTGGTTGTGAGAAACAGAAACCAATTTAAATATAAAGAAATGTATTGGCATGAATAAGAGAGAAATAGCTAAGCATCAGGTAGCGCCAGGAAGTTTTAGCAATAGTCACCCGCTTCCTGCCAGGCCTGCGAGATTGGAATGGAAACATTCGAGCATTTCTTCTTCAGTTGTTAGAGTGCTTGACTCAAAGGCAGCATTTAGGAGAGAGGGCCTAGTGGAGCCCACGGGGACCCTTGCCCGGCTAGAGTCGGTAGCAGGATAATATATGAACAAGGCACTGTCAACGGACAAAAGCCAAACTCTGCAAAATAATTTTAAAGAGATTTATTCTGAGCCCAATTTGAAGACCATGACCCGGAGCCACTGCCAACAGGCCTTGGGCAAGTGGATTCCTTGTGGCTGGGTTACAGTTTGGTTTTTATACATTTCAGAGACAGGGGTTCCAGGTAAAGCCATCAATCAATACGTGGGAGGCGTACATTGGTTTGGTCCAGAAAGGAGGGCCATCTCTAAGCAGGGAGGGGGGGTGCTTACAGGTTATGGGTGGGTTTAAAGATTCTTTAGATTGTAATTGGCTAAAGACATGAAGCTTTGTCTAAAGACTAGGAATGTTTTAACATAAACTGTCTACCAGAGATTAGCCACCATTTGTTGCCTAAATTGAGGAACTGCAGGTCTGTCTTGCATACTCTTAGGCCTGTTAATGGGTTACAGAGGAAGTCTCCAAGAAGGGAGGGGGGCATGATAAGGCATGTCTGACCTCCCTCCTCCTGGCAGGCAACTTTGCCCTAGAATATTCCTTTGGCCACGAGAGGGTCCATTCAGTCAGCTGGTACGGGGTGGGAGTGAGCATTTTAGTTCACAGTAAAGAAAGGAAGGAAAATAAAAGTATAAAAAGAAGAAGAAGAAGAAAAGCAAAAGGAGTCTCGAGGAGCTCCTCTGGCTTCCATAGTGGAAAGACAGAAAGTAAATCCAGGAAGCCACACATAACTGACTTTAGACTTTTATTATCCCTTCATTTGAGATACTGTGGCAGCATTTTACAAGTTTCTCTGTGTCCATTTTTCCCAACTTTCTCCCCACCCCCAACTCCATTTTCTGATGAACTGCCCATGCTATCCCCCAGCGACTGCATTTCTTGCTTAGACACCTTCTGTGGTTCCAGAATTAACTGTACTGTACAAGAACAAATCTACTGTACAAGCTAGATTTGTTCATAAAAGGCCAACCTCTGGCTCCCTGGTGGTACCATGTAGAAGGGGGAAAAGATAGGAAAAAACTCTTTGAGTAATTTAGAATCAAATATTTTATTTCCTATTCTCCATTCACTTTACCGTTTGAGGATATAAGTATATTTTATGTATATTTTTAGTTGGATCAGGTTTGGTTTGAATTTTTGATTCAAAATTCTATACAGTTTTCTGCAATCATGGACTCCTGATACTACTAGAGGAGAAGAAAATTTCCACTAACAAAAAGTAACATTGGTGTGCCATATATATTTAGTAATTGTAGTATAGTGTACTTACCTAGCAAATTGAATATCCATACTTCTAGTCAAAATGCCAGGACTTAAATACTTGCCAGTATGCCAGTAGGGAAAAAGAAATATTGGTTACCATAAGGCTCTTCAGGAGACATTATTTTAAAACATTTACCATTTAATAAATATATATTAATGATATACCCCTTTAAAGTTCTATTAAATATTTAAAATTTCAGTCGTACCATCCATCTTTTCAGATTTACATTCTAATACCAATGCTTGTATTACTTATTTGGCATTGCCAATTAATTTTTTATTCTCCATAAATTTATTCAATAATTTTACAAGTGAAATTTTGCTTTTAATGTAGTCAGATTCTCAAGGATTTGGAAATACAGTCTTTAACTTCAAAGAAAAAAACTTAATTTTCATCGTATGGATGTCATCTTTTCCTTATTTTTACTATTATTTATAATATGTTTTCCTGAAGTTCCATTGATTTGGCTAAGGCTGACAGTTCCAATTTCAGAGTTAGGGAAACTGGGACAGAGAGATTTGTATAATTTTATAACCAGTAGTCTCTTTACCCTGAGGACAAAGTACTTGAGCTCCTATTTAAATTATGAAGTGTTTTTTTTTGTTTGTTTGTTTGTTTTTTTTAAGAAAAGAAGCTATCCCTGGGTTTAAATACAGAAACTTAAAAAAAAAAAAAAATCATCATAGTAGCATATGTGAATTCTCTAATCTTATGCCTGTAACATTGCAATATTTTTGGGGACAAAAACATTATGTACCAAATGTAGCCACTAGCCTAAGGAGCATTTTGGATGATAGCTGTTGATGTATTTCTGGGTTTGCATGGCCCTGTCTCCATCAATTAGCTTGATGAATGAGCAGTCCTGTCGTTCATGGAGATATCTCTGGGACGCTAAAGTGGGGTGAGCCCTCCCTCGTCCCGCCCCCAGCCACCCCACCCACCCAAACGGGGAGATTGTTTTGGTGTCCTACAGATGTGAGTTTCCATTCTAACACAGCCTGAAGTCTCAGTGACAGCCCTGGGACTCCAGCCCAGTAACGTGGACTCTCGGGCTGCTGTTCTAACCACGAGACCACGTGCACCAAATCCCTGCATTTTCTAAGCCAATTCCAGGGCAGCTGCTTATTAACAAGCAGATGTCACTCGGTGGCACTGGCATCCATCAGAGAAGATGACTCAGCTTGCATCAGTCCCGGGCGGTGCAGAAGTCCCCACGGGAAGCTTTGTCCCCTGCTCGCTACTTAGTGATGCTCATAAAACGCCAGTGTTGCGCTGGCATTTATCTGGCTTTAGGAGACGAATGAAACCTGACTGTTTGTGTTTAAATAAGATGTCCTGTAAATCACGACGACCTTTGTATTTTATCACGTTTCCGTTATTATAAAACGAAGTGAGCTATGCCCAGCCGAATGGTTTAGGGAGCTCTTGATACCCAGAATGAAGTGATGAAAAGATGGAATAGCGTTTTAATAACAGAGGACGTGGCTCTTTGTATTTCAATATTCACTGTTCTGTCGGTCATGGGACCTTAAGAAAGTGATTTTTGTTTTCAGTCCATCAAATATTTCCTCCATCAGCACTCTACACAAAAATACAATCGCGGCTTCTCTTGTATCACTTTTTGCTAAAATGAGAAACACCAGCCCTAATAAGTGTAACATGCGTTAGCCACGCACAGTAAGCGTTCGATGTCGAAGCTTGCTTAGTTGTTTATGTAGCATGTGACACACTGTTCTAATCACCATGTCGTGATGATAGCCTCACTTTTCCATGAGGCTTTCCTCATAGACAATCAACATGGGTTTACACATGATCAACATGGGTTTACACACATGGTGATTAACATGGGTTTACATCATGGGTTATATCAACATGGGTTTACACATGATCAACATGGGTTTACAGACATGACGGTCAACATGGGCTTGCATCATGGGTTTATACATGATCAACATGGGTTTATATCAACATGACGATCAACATAGGTTTACATGCATGACTATCAACATGGGTTTACATCAACATGATGATCAACATGGGTTTACATGGGTTTACATCATGGGTTACATCAAAATGGGTTTACACACGATCAACATGGGTTTACATCAACATGGCGATCAACATGGGTTTACATACGTCTTTATGCAGGTCTTTGCAGAGTGCCATTTTGTGGTTAGTTAAGAGTCCTTTGGTTGCCAAATACCGAGATTTATTCTTGCAAGCTTAAGGGAAACACTGAATCTATTGAAAAGATACTGGCCTGTGTCATGTTGCTCAAGGCAAACTGGAATAAGAAAGCCTCCGAAAAGGCAAGAGCAAAAGAGGTGAGGACCTTTAGCAGGGGGACCTTAGGAATCTTTCCTCTAGATTGCTGTCATCACAATGGCTCACCTCCAGTGACTGCAAGGGTCACTTTGTGTCATTTAAAAAGTAGCCAAATTCCTGAGCGAATCTGGCCCAACCAAAGCCTGAGACTCACGCTTCAACGAGGATCACAGTGGCGATTCTGAGAATAAGAAAATCACTGTGTGTTAAGTAGTCAGCCCAAGAGCTACCTCCCATATTCCAATCCTTTAGAGTCTCAGCATATACACGCGCTGCCTTTTCATAGAAAACATCCAGTACATCGCCCGGTACTTCGTACATATGCAGTTAAATTTTCACTATTGTTTTGGTGATGGTTCCATAATTTCCATGGCTGAGGTTATTCACTTCTGCAATGGACTGAATTTTGTCCTCGTCAAATTCATATAGAAGCCCTTTCTCCCAGTGCGGTGGTGCTACTGTGTTTCCCTGAAAATAAGCCCTACCCATGAAATAAGCCCCAGCAGGATGTCTGAGCACGTGCGCAATAGCAGCCCCACCCCGAAAATCAGCCCTGGTGCCGGGCGTGGCTGCGCAGCGTCTGCACAACCCATGCGTGTCGTCGTGGAGCGGGAAGGAACACGAGCAGCCCTTCTCATCCGCCCCGTGACAGCTCCAGTGCTCGACAGGAGAGATCGGGGCCGGTGGCTCTAAAAGAAACAGAGTCGCAAGACATTCAGGATGGGATTCGGGGTTTGGAGAGTGAGGATGATGTTCCAGGAGAAGACGACTTCACTCTATTTGAATCAACGTAGATGGTTGTACCGTACTTAAAAAAAATAGCACATTTCCTGAAAATCAGCCCTAGGGTGTCTTCTTGAGGAAAAATAAACATAAGACCCTGTCTTATTTTTGGGGAAACACGGTAGTGATTGCAATGGCTGCTCCGAGGAGGACAAATTTTATTTCCCTGTCTGCCTGTTGCCTGCATTGCCCTTGAACGCTTCCCAACACAGAGCCTTGTGACTTCTCAGAAGACCTTCCAGAGTGGGACATTCTGCACGTAGTCTGGCTCATGATGACAATCTTCTGATACTCCACCCTGGGAATTCTTATTTTCGGGGAAACACAGTACGAGGTGAGGCCTTTGGAAGATGATTAGGTTTAGATAAGGTCACACGGGTAGGACCTTCACGATGAGATCAGTGCCCTTAAGAAGAGACAGGAGAGAGCCCTCCACCGTAGAGACAGCCCAGCATCTCTACCAGTGTCACGGCGCAACAGAAAATGCTCCCGACTCGATCTCAGGCTGAAGGAGGGGGAGAGACTCTTTTCCTTGCAAAGAGCTCCCGAATCTCTCCAGACCTCTGTATTTATTCCAGAGAAAGGCATGCAAGGCCAAAGCGAAGACCATACAGAGAGCATGTTTGGAAAGAACAGGTAGATAAAATCTCTGATGCCAGTAAACACATGATCCGAAAGAAACCTGGTGAGTGACAGTCAACATATCCATATTTATCCTTGGATTCCTCGTGACTCCTTACCACCTTCAAGAAAAGGGCAGGGACCCATTTCAGTCACGCTCCCATGCATCCCAAAGCCCTGCTGTATGCATTCGGCTGATGAGCATTCATGTCCCAAGTCCTGTTTGCAGGACGGCCAGATTTCTACCTTTCTTACAGTCCCTTCACCCAGACCTCTATGCCTTCTTTAATATCCTCCAGGCTCCACCTCCCCATTGTGTGAAGACACAGCAGAATCACCTAAAGGACTTCCTGAAACCCAGATTCCGTGGCTCCGTTCCCTAGAGTATCTGACTCAGTAAATACATCTGGGATAGAAACGGAGACTTGGTGTTTTTCACTCAGTGGCTGAGGCTGATGGTTTGGGGACCACACTTGGAGAACCCCATTTGTTGCACTGTAGGCTTATACTTTCAGATATGTTACAGGTGTAATTGCACTGTTATTTATGCAGTACTGTCTGTCTGCCTCCATAGATGGGAGGGGTAATCTATGTCACCCATAGCAGGGGTCCTCAAACTTTTTAACCAGGGGGCCAGTTCACTGTCCCTCACCCCACTAGAGAGTGCGCACTGTGGGCCCGGGATGAGTCGGGTGCTAAGCAGGACAGGCGGCGGCAAAAACACCCGGAGGGCCGGATAAATGTGCTAGGCGGGCGGCATGTGGCCCCTGGGCCGTAGTTTGAGGACACCTGTCCTATGGTGTGAGGGTCTCTAAGAAGACAAGGGTAACACCTTACAGGAGTCTCTGTGTCTGTGTTAAAAAAAAAAAAAAGGTAACAGCCCTGCATACCAGGCTCAGTTCTTTGGCCTTTGTCGCGTGGATTGTAAGACACAGGGGCATGACTTGATGAGAACTCTGAGTTAGAAAGTTAGATTCTAAATCTAACTCTGATTTAGAAAGTGGGAGCCCCAGCTCCTCCCCAGACATTAGCACTAAGTAAGCGCCGAGCGCATCGCATGTTGCTGGGAGTGAGAGTTCTGTGCAGTGGAGAAAGCTTCACAGTTTAAAGCATTCTTTCTGCAGCTTCCCCTAGGAAAATAATGCAATGGCAGTGGAGTCAAAACAGCGTGCTGTTTCCCAGCTGCACCGGGTCCCTGGCCGCAGAAGTGGGTGTAGAATGCATTCTCACCAGATGTACGTGTGTCTTTCGACACTTACATGAGAAAAAAAAAAAGGGCTTCCATGCTGGTGTTTGAAATTGTCAGTGCGTTCCACGTCCACATGCATTCTTTTAGCACAGGATCTTAAACATAATACAACACCAGTGAGACATGAGTTGTTCAGCACCCAAAGGATTTCCCAGAGGAAAATATAAGATGATTTCTGGGGTTTTGAATGATAGATCTCTACTTTTTTTTTCCCCCTTAAGTAACAAAATTAACCCTTTGCGTTCGCTTGCTTTTTTCTCCATTCCTCTATTCTACTCGGGATTTAATTTTTTTAAATGCCCCAGATTTTACATAGCGCGGCAGTAGAATAAAAAACTGGGGTTTCTTTTCGTACAAACTTATTTATTTGGATTTTTTTAATATTTCAAATTATTTATACATTCAAAGAGTCATTTTAGCCTTTATAATTGTTGCTAACCGCGTCGAGTCACACTCGACATCCGAGCGCAAAGGGTTCAAAGCTAAATCTGGGCAGGAGGAAATTAGCAGAGTGGTGAGGTAGGGACTTCAAATTTGCAGATAAAACAGCCCGATCCACATTCCTCTAGCTTTTAAATGTTGGCAGCTGTCCTCCTAAAGATAAAGAAGAGAACTAGATGCCTTTCTGGCTACGTAGTGGCCTTAATGCAGATAATGGCAATTGTAATAATCATCGCTTGTATTCAAGGCCTGGACAAGTCTATTTCTTCCCACTGGAAGCGTTCCAAACAGTGCTCACATCTTTGGTGGCACACAGTCTCCAGGACATCTGTGAGAGTCAATACCTAGTCTCTCACCCCACATCACATATCATAATATAACAACATGTATTTGTCCCACAGTGGGCATCATTGGACATTGTAGCAATGGTTATACATTTAATTTTTTATGTATTTTCCAATGGTTATACATTTAATTTTTGATATAATTTGGGAAAGGACACCAACTTCTGGGTATTTGGTGACAAGATAATAAACTTTTGGAGTTTCATTTGAACACCGATACTTTCTCTGGAAGATTTCATCTAGTGGTACCATGCGACTGAACTTGTAAGAAACGATGAGTGGTATACATAGTGAACTATGAGTTGTTAATAGACATATATTGAGTTTCTAACAGATACAGATACTATGCTCTGTGTCAGTCCCTCTCTTAAGAAAATAGTTGTTCATCAGGAGAGGATAAATATATACATGTATATACATAAATATATATATACATAAATATATATACATAAATATATACATATCTATGCTGTGATAATAATAATAAACACACAAAATTATATGTATATACGCATATATATGTGTGTGTGTATAATTATGCTCAGAACAGTCTTATAGGGTAGGTGCTATTAACTTCCAATCTTCCAGAGAATGACACTGAGGTACAGGAACTTGTCCAATGTCACCAAGCTAGAGGTAACAGAGCCAGTATTTGAAGGCCAGCAGTAAATGCAACTCCATAATTTTAATCACTACGTCCCTCAAAGGTGTGACTACGTTCCTTAAGATTTAAGTCAATTGCATTCAAACTAAACACCAGGTTCTCTTGCCCTTATCACTTTCGATCTGGGATTTTACCACTTCCCTTCCTTCCTACTGTGGCCCCAGGGTCCAGATCAGTGCAGTGTGTCTCACCTGCAGGACAGCAAAAGCTCCCAGCTGCTCCTCCTACGCCCTCTCCTACTCAAAACACCCGCCAGATGGTGGCCCTCACCATCTTCTAAAATGCATTTCATGCATCACGTTTTCCTAAGCCTGTTTAGTGGTTAATCATATCTCGTAGGATAAGGACCAAAACCCTGAGCATGTTACCAAGGTCTTGCGTGCCTGACCCGGCCCTGCCTGGCTGGACGCTGTTTCTTAAGCCCCCTTCTCCACGTTGCTTGTCTGGGTCCCACCCATGCTGTTCTTTTCTGCTCCTTAAATATACCTTGATGCTCTAGACTTGCAGTTCAAACACCTGCTGTTCCTTCCACCTGAAATACGCTTCCTGGCTTTCCCCAGCCCCTTCCCTCACTGGTTTGCAAAGTTAACTCTTACCCACCCCTGGAAGTTTGGCTCGTATTTCAGTAACTCATGGAAGCCTGAACTTCCCCTTCCAGACTGAGATCATTTCCTCTTTACTTGATTACTCCAGCAGCCTATACTTTCCATGCGATTTTTATCCCAATTGCCATGAAGCCATCATTTATTTTGCTTTTAATAGTCTCTTTCCTCTAAAATGCAAGCTCGTTAGATTAGGACTTTTTTTCTTTTGTTTTCTGCATGAAATCATGCGTAGTTGAATTGCTGAATTTCTGTTGAAATGACCAGAGTAATAGAAATATTTCTATTGAGGAAGAAAGTGAAGGCGTTTCCAGAAGGTGGCATTTAATCTCTGTGTTGTAGAGTGGCTGGCTTTTCAATAAGACCAGGGGAGGGAGCGGGAAAGAAGTCTTTCTGGGTAGCAGAAATCACCTAAAAATCTTAGGGATGGAAAAACACAATGTTTATAGCTTGTGCATAGTGTAGATTTATTTGCATACAGAGAAGGAGAAGGGAAGTATCAGAAGATAAATTTGAAAAATTAGGCATAGGTAAAATGGGGAGCCAACCGCCATACTTTTATTCTATAAACAAAAAGAAACAGCTAAAAAATAATCAAAGGCTATGAGCGATGTCAGTGGTTTAGGAAGATGCATTTGGCAGGGATATACTTAAAATTGGGCCGGACACGGTGGTTCACGCCTGCAATCCTAGCACTCTGGGAGGCTGAGGTGGGAGGATCACTCAAGGTCAGGAGTTCGAGACCAGCCTGAGCAAGAGTGAGACCCCCGTCTCTACTAAAAATAGAAAGAAATTAATTGGCCAACTAAAAACATATAGAAAAAATTAGCGGGGCATGGTGGCGCATGCCTGTAGTCCCAGCTACTTGAGAGGCAGAGGCAGGAGGATCACTTGAGCCCAGGAGTTTGAGGTTTCTGTGAGCTAGGCTGATGCCACAGCACTCTAGCCCGGGCAACAGAGTGAGACTCCATCTCAAAAAAAAATAAATAAAATTTTAAAAATACAATAAAATTAAGTGTTTTAGAATCAACATGTTGCAATTCAATCCCAGCTCTCCTCTTTACTTGCTGTTTGACCTTGGAAATTTTACTTAAGCTCTGTATTATTAGGGCAGTGTTTTGTTTTTGTTGTTGTTTATTTGTTTTTAGGGCAGTGTTTTTTACAACTAAGAAATCCTGAAGTTTCAGTGGCTCAATAAAACAAAAGTTTATTTCAAGTTGTGCAATATGGGAGTCGTTCATCAGTAGCCCTTGGTCTTTATTCCTCGTATCTTGTGGTTTTGCAATCACCGTGAAGCCTCGAGTCTGCTGTGTTTGGCTGGCAAGCAGGGAAGGAGGCAGGCAAGAACTGCTACCTGGTTTGCAAAGTCCCAACCCCACCTTCCATGGGTGAAAACTGTGATCATGGGCCACATGGCCCTGCCTCCCTGCAGAGGCGGCTGAGAAATATCATTCCTGGCTGGGTAGCTGCCTTCCAGGGCAGTTTCGCACCACGGAAGGAGGAGTTTGAATTTTTGGTAGGCAGTCAGCCAATTTTGCCATCCGCATCCTAAGCCACGATTTATTTTTTTCAGTACAACGAGAATGGCAGCAACAGTTAACGTATAGATTCATTGCGAAGACCAATAATACAATCTGTGAGATGTCCCAGCCCAGTGTCAGGAACGTAAGTGACCCCCTCCTTTGGATTAAAGAGAGAGATCAGGGGACAAACTCCACGGAGGGCAGTAGAGAAAAAAAAAATGGAGAAAAACTAAGAAAAGTGTGTGTTATACTTGGTTCTAAATTGATGTTTTCGGGTTTGCTTTTGGAACATGTATTTAAACTCTTGAGGACTTGAATGGAAATGATAACTTGCCCATATCCGGCTGGAGACAGCATGGCAATGCAGCCGGCAGCTGCTCGCAGTCGTCCTGTTCCCCGTGCAAATATCGTAATCCTGCATCCATCAGCCGGGCACAGCGAAGTGTTCAAAGGTTGCCATGATTTTGTGATCTTTAACAGTTTCACATTCTGAGTTTTCTTTCTTTTTTTTTTTTTTTTTTTCAGGCAGAAACCAAGATTTTATTTAAAAAGCTAAACAATTAAGACAGTGTGGTGTTTACACAAAAATAGAAAAATTGATCCGTGGTATAGAGCAGATTGCCTAGAAACGTGTGTGTACATTTATGGTCACCTGGTTTGCTATGAATTTGCCACGGTTTTCATATGCTGTTTAAGACTGCCTGACACTGTTGTTGTGTCTTTATGATACGAAGAAACACTATTGGAGTCTGCTGACGATGTGAGAGAGATTATCTCATCACTTCTTCATTTGGTGCTTAGCACACAACGTATAGAACAAACACGGAAACAATTCAGTGATGGATAATAGTTTGAAATGATGAAATCACCTTGAAACTTAACATTCTATCGATATGTATCATCACGATCGAAACAAAAATTCTGCCAGAGGAGTCAGCCCAAAACCACCAGAAGTTGAAGGGATATCGTTACTGTTGGCTAATCTTTGTCTCTGTGTGTGTGTGTGTGTGTGTGTGTGTGTGTGTGTGTGTAAATTTCAAAGAGCTCATACCACCTGCATCATTAGATACAATAGTTCCATATGATTTCTGATTTTTTACTTTGGCCTGACCAAGATAACAATATGTGACATACAAACCTTAAAGTGATGTGTATTTACATTTATAGAATAGGCAAAAAAATAAATAAATAGATTCCAAGAGGTGACACTTCATATTATGATTTTGCAAACTCATCCATTCATCTTTTGCAGAAGAAAACATGTGCAATTGACCTGTTATATTTACCTGCGAAAACTAGTCTATTCTTTAATAGGGTTAGTATATAGGAAGTAATTTTTTTAATGATGCCTAGAAAAATAAGATAAGCAGTTGAAAATGACTCCCGAGCCCCGCCCCCCGGCACTCAAACCGCAAACCTTAAACAGTTGTTTTTCCACTCAGATCTCTTAGAACTATTTGGTGGCCAAGACTTTGAGTTAATTACATCTTGATTACCTTCCATTCTCCCATCCTCATTGTCTCTATCTTAACTTAGGCCAGTGAACCCAGCCAATTTTATATTTCATACCTGTGACTTCATCAGTCAGCTTTATTCATGTCACTCAAAGTCCCGTCACTCACCACTGCCTTTAAAAGAATAGGAGCTAATCTTCATGTGAAAGAGGATTGAAGAATGACAAGGTAAGGTTAGTAAAAACCCTACTCTGGTCTCTAAATTTTCAACTAGGGCCATTCAGCACAATGCAAGTTCCAGGCAGAGTGAGCTTGTCTCTCTTCTCACATGGTTGCTAAATTTTTCTGACTCCCTCTCCTTGTTCATTTTGTTTCCTTCCTCTTTCACTCCTATATTTCTGCAAGTCGGAATAGAATCAGTTCTTCAAGTACTGGGTAGCCAGTGTTTGGAAAGAACATATATACTTAAACTAGACTCGCAGATATGATCCTAGCTTTGATCTGCCTTTATTAATTCATGTTTTGTTTTATATCAGAGTATTGAGCAAGTTATTTAAACTTCTGGATCCTCAGCCTTCTAGTCATTAAATAGGCCACTGAATGCGTAGCCTTTAGGGCTCTTTGAGGTTGAAATATCAAGTAGAAGTGACATTATTTTGCTCTGCACAACCATGACACCTTTACTGTCTTACTAGGATGATAGGCACCACTGTCTCCTTATTTTTTTGCACTGGTATTATCTCTGCTACCTGAACATGAGCTCTCTGAGGATGTAGCAATTATGTTTATGTCATCTTGGTATCTCTTTTGCCTTCACATTTTTGTCATTACAGAAAGAGCAGTGTTTGATTCATCTAGGTGTCCAGTTGATATCTTGTACTTAATAGCTAAAATAAACTTAGGAAGAAGGGAGGGAGGGAGGGAGGGAGGGAGGGAGGCAGGGAGGGAGGGAGTGCCAGGAAAATAATTTTGTTTGTGTTTTTGAATCTCAAGAATCGGGGTATATAATGTGTTTTTAATACTACTTATTAAGCCACTCATAATATATTTATGCTTATAGGACCCAAAATTGACACTTTCTTATTTATAATTTATTAATTAAGATCTCAAGTTTGATTAAATCCTATCACAAATGAAAATAATTTTAAAATATGATTAGTTTTACTTTTTTAACTTTTTATTTTTTTCTTTTTTACTTTCTCCCCTACTTTGTATAGAGTAGTGAGAGGTGCTAGAAATTTAATCTCTGAATAACAAATATATTACTATAGGTGTTAAAATAGAACTTTTCATTCCCATAGTAATGTTCTCTGCCTTCCAGAAATAATTTTTGTTATATTTTGTTCAAAATACCCAGTCCTGGCTGGGCGTGGTGGCTCACGCCTGTAATCCTAGCACTCTGGGAGGCCGAGGCGGGTGGATTGCTCGAGGTCAGGAGTTCAAAACCAGCCTGAAGCAAGAGTGAGACCCCGTCTCTACTATAAATAGAAAGAAATTAAATGGCCAACTAATATATATAGAAAAAAATTAGCCGGGCATGGTGGCGCATGCCTGTAGTCCCAGCTACTCGGGAGGCTGAGGCAGGAGGATGGCTTGAGCCCAGGAGTTTGAGGTTGCTGTGAGCGAGGATGATGCCATGGCACTCACTCCAGCCTGGGCAACAAAGCGAGACTCTGTCAATAAAAAAAAACCAGTCCTGGTGTTAAATGTTATTTTTGCTTTCATTCTTATTTTTGCTTATTTTGCTGTTTTGCTGATTAACTGACTTCCTTATTAGCAGATGACTCTTTAATAAATGTAATATTTTGGTTAAGCCCATCTATCAGCCAATATGAAAGCAAGTCTTCTTAAAGAATCATTTCTCTGTGTTTTATTAAAGCCAAAGTCATAGCATGGCGTCAGAGAGCCTAGGCAGAATGTTCATGGACATTTATGTGTTAATCGAAATCACTTGGAAGCCAATAGTTCCAACATACTGGACATAAAGACTGAGATAAAAATCAATTTGGAAGCCTTCTCTTGGTCTTCTATTAACACATTGCCATGTTTCTGCCATCCTCTTCCTTACTTGCTAAATGTTATTTGTTTCACATGGTATTATCAGATTTCGCATACCTTTTTTTTTCACTTTAAATGTTAAATGTCTCAATGATCCAATGACCTTACTCTCCAATTAAACACATGGCATCCAAGGAGTTCCCTGTCTACTCTGTGTAATTAGCAGAGCTCACTGCTTCCCAGCCCTGCTCCTATTCTTCTCTGCTAAGCTCTTGGGTTGGTACGAGCTGATAAGCTTAGTGTGTTGCTTAGGCCCAAGAGTCAGCCGTAAGAGCAGAGACTGCACATCATCCAAATTGCTCTTGAACACCCTGTGGGAAAGGCAGAGTGGCTCTTGAACATATTTCTCAATCGGGCTAACACAGTTTAGATCAGGGGTCCTCAAACTTTTTAAACGGGGGTCCAGTTCATTGTCCCTCAGACTGTTGGAGGGCCGGACTATAGTTTAAAAAAAGGCTATGAATAAATTCCTATGTACACTGCACATATCTTATTTTGAAGTAAAAAAAAAAACAAACAAACGGACAAAAACACCCGCATGTGGCCCGTGGGGCATAGTTTGAGGACACCTGGTTTAGATCCTCCCCTCCAACCATGTCATTTGGATATTCTAGAATCTAGAAACTTAGCACAGTACAAACTTCACTATAAACTGAGGTACTTGGTCCATGCCTCCCTGCCTCCCCAACCCCTGATAGCAACCACACCAAACACCCCAGGGCGTGAGCAACTGGAAGAATCTGAAATATTTAACCTTCCCCCCCAATCATTTCTGTTTGTTTGTTTTTAAGAACAGAGCTTTCATGTATGCAGATGACTCTAGTGCATTTCTGTACATTAAAGACTAGTCCCAGGATTTCTCTCTGGACAGTGGTGATTTTCTTCAATGCTTTCTCTTTTAAATTACAGGGATCAACTTCTGGTTCATTTTTCTACTCTGCATTTTAGACTCAAAATAGTCACTTCAGGAGCGTCCTTCAAACCACTTCAAGGTGGTTTGATGTCACCCACCCACTTGTTCAAACTGGAAGGACTTGTTTGAACCAACAGGAGCTGGTTGACCTTTTCTACCCTGTAGACACTTTGCAACTTGCCTTCTTCCTAATCCAGCTTGGCAACATGGTTGGTGTCATATATCTAGTGCCAAATAAGAAATGCAAAGCTTGTCTTGAACTTTGTACATTCCACTGACTGCTGTCAGTCATATATATTTAAGGGACAGCAGTTTAGCTCGAGAGTAAGTTTACTGCATGCAGAAATAAGAACCGTTGGGGGCAGAACCACTCAGTTTGCCTAGACTTTTTAAAATTCTGCACAAAAATGAAATCTTGAAAAATCTTCCAGACTTCATTCTCTTCCCAGAGGTTCACTCCATTGGCAAATCAATGGCCTTAAGACACCCTGAGTAGTGGAAATCCTTTATGTTGGTTAACGTGGGATTTCCAAACTTAATAGACCTTGGGATCTACCCACCTTCCACTGTTTTGCACCTCCTCTTATTAACATCTGGCCTTCTTAGAGGACGGATTAAGAAATGATGGTCTAGAAACACTGCAAAAAAAAATAAATAATAATGGATTTATAAATAAACTATCATGGAAATTAGTTGTTGGAATTTGCTAAAAGGAGTAAGCACACTGGAATCTGGTAATGACTACTTTATTTTTCAAAGTGTTGAGAAATCATCCTCTTGTTAATTCGTGCTAGAATCTTGGCCAAAATTGACATTAAATAGCTCCTGTGTCACTGTCTGCAGTAGAATCATCAGACATCAGATGTTTATGTGTAGGAGGTTCATACTTCTTATCTCCTGTACTTTTCATCACAGCCTAGAGCATCCCAAACAACAGTCCGTGGTCCTGCGGTTAGTGGACTGGCTGCGTAAGGGTGGGCTCAAGGCTGGGCTCAAGGGTGATCCACATTTTAATGTCCCCCAGAGATTGCCATCCAATCTGGTCACAAAGGGGAGAGTCACCTCTAGTGGGTGTAATTTAGTCCTATCACGGCTTTTAGTTTGAAGATCTGAGTTCAAATCCAGGATGTTCTGACCCCAGAGTTCATACTCTTTTCCTAACAGACCCAAAGACACGCCAAGGATTTACCAGATACTTCTTTCGAGCAAAGACACTTTAGTAGATGATTGACGAACTTATGTCTTCGCTGTCTCTTAAATCTCTAAGTCTTACCTCTCTGTGCCAGTGGTAAAGACCGCTGAACCTGGAAGGCAGCGAAGAAATGTCCCAACGTGGCCAGTAGGTCTGCAGCCAACACCTACCATTGCATTCTTTTTGTTCCTTTTATTTATTTATTTATTTATTTATTTTTAGTGGACTCTTCTAGCACTTTTTGCTACCCGTGGGTTTTCAAACTTTAAGCCAGCCCATTTTCATCACTAATGCGCCCATCAGTTCATCTCCCTTCTTAGAAAATTGAATTGGATAACGCATCCCATGATGGTTTTCATAATAATGAGTACCATTCAACTAAGTCTTGGTGATCTCTGGGATTATTTTCCACCCGGCTACATACTCAGTGTCTACTCGGTGACCATGTTTTGAGCACAGATGTACAGACGGAGAAAATCTTACATGTTGTTTCCAGTTCCTTCCAATCTTCTACTCTGCATTGCCAGGAAGTTCTTAAATTATTGCCCTTTTCTTCCTGCCGCAGCCGATGGCTTCCATAATGAGGGAACACATGGCTCAGCTTCTTTTATGATGTTGTATCTCCCACACGGCTTTTTTTTTTCCAGGTTTATTTTAAAGTCCCTTCAATTAGATTTGTCTCCCTTCCATGCAAATTCATTCTTCCCAGACTTTAAGGTCCCTCTTTCCCTCTCTGGTAGCCTACCGTTCTGGAATAATCTCTGGGAGTTTAGAAATCCAGCCATCACTTTTTTGTGTTTGTCACTGACTGGTTTAGTCAATTGTTACTTTTCTATATTCTCATATTTTTTTAAAAGCATTACAAGTAGCAAAGAAAACAAAACTGTGTGTTTTATAAGCTGAGCCCTGTCGTTTTTAAAAGAAGAAATATATTTTCCCCCAGCTTTTGAAACGTTGTAAAAGCACTTTTGAAATAAAATTACACAAGACATAAGAAGAGATGTAGGATTTTAGCTTAACACATAAAAGTGTATATAAATCTAATTAGCAGTAGCCTTGATAGAATGTCAATTTGTTACTTTCATCTTCAAGTTCAAGGCTAAAGGATAAGTCAAAAAATGGTATGGTCTTGTTCCTATTATAACTGTTTTCTTTTTTGACTCTTTTTCTCCACTTACCTCATTGTCCTTTTTTTCTTCCATATATTCAACATTCAAGTTCAGAGAATTATGCAGGTAATTAAAAAAACCTCTCAGAATTTACTGATAATGCAAAAAATAACCATTAAAATAAGAGCATCATTGTATCTTTTAACCTTGAGACAGCCTCAAGCTTTTCACTCATTAATGTGCCAGTATTCAGGCATTTTGTAATATCAACTGCCCTGTAATTAGCTATTTTGAATAGTTTGCAAATTTTCTTCCCTCTGGTATCTTTGGACACTTTTTAAACATTATTGCTTCAATAAAAAGCTTTTGTCTAGGATTGCTTTTTGTTTTGTTGTTTTGTTTTGTTTTTTTTACTCGTTGTTCCCTAATAATAAAGAAAGAAGATCAAGAAAAAAAAATAAAGTTACAACAAAATAAATCTAGTTTACGTTTCTGCACTTAGCTCTTGTTAAATGTCAGGTTCAGAAATGGTACCAGCTCCTTCAGAGTGGCTTTTTATGTTTTCTTTCTTTCCTCAAGTGTTCAAGTAGGAAAAGTTCAATTGATTATAACAAGAATTTCTTCTTAAGAAAAGTCTTCCCTAATCTCACCAATAGTAAGAAGTCATATCTAGGGTAAACAAATTCTCCTTAAAGTCAATTAGATTGTTTTCATTGTTGATTTTTTTCCTTAAGGGAAATAGGCTAGTTTGTGAATTCATCTAAAATTTTGTGTTGCAGATTTTGTTCTGACCCAGTGTGCTAGGTATTCGGTGTGGGGTAAAGGGGGATATGTTAAAAAGATGAAAAGGACAGAAAGACAGTGTCTAGAACTTCCACAAGTTTGCAAGCAAATTATAATGCAACTTATGATAGCATGTGAATATATGCAGAATAGCATAGTGGGAGTGAGTCCTACTCAGGATGGGCATCAAAGTGAATGACTAACCTTTTAAAATTTATATGCTTGCCCTTGCCTTGTTCCAAGAGATTATAATTCTCTAGTTCTAGGTTGTGCCTTAGCACTCATATTTTTGAAAGTTTTACATATATATCTCGTTAGCATTAAAGGATAAGTGTTAATGCCATGGCCATTGACATCAAAAACTCCAGATTAAGAAAGAACCTGTAATTGATTTCTAACTATTACACTTTCTCGTTGTGTATAGGGGAGTAAAATACTTCATGCCTTATAACACTTGGTGCCTTATGTTTACTAAGGATAGAAAAAGTGATGATATAAAAATCTCACATCCTGGGTCTGCTGTGAAGTAAGTGCTCAGTAAATATTAATTTCTATTTTACCATCGTTTTCCTTGTGGTGGTTGTTGTTGTCATTAACAAAGCAAACTGTCATAAATACTGTAGCTGACGTGTGCACATAGTGTTGTAAAACTCAAACAAATCAGGGTGAAGAAATTAAGGAATTCTTCAGAGAAGAAGAGAGATTGGAGTTGGAACATAAGACAATGGATTAGGAGCTGAATCGATAGAAAAATGATACATTGAAGACAAAGTATGGCTAGTCCTGAATGCCATGTTCACATATGTGGCCCTGGTACAAGATGTCACTTAAAGAAAGTAACATCAAATGTGTGTTTGGAATGATTAGTCTTGTGGCAATGGAGAAGATGATTAAAGGGGAAAGAAAAGGAACAGAAATGGGAGGGAGAGAGAGAAAGGGAAGGGGGAGAATGAGAGAGACTAGAGACAGAATTATTATGTACATAATATAGTACACTTTTATAGCAGAAAATACAGCTAACGTGGAAAATAAGCTTTATAGCAGAAAATACAGCTAATATGGAAAATAACCTTTTTCCTTCTCTGAAAAAGTAAAAAACTTTTGAGTACAGTCTCCATTTATCCTTTCCTGGATAACTGCTCCCTACTGTGATCTCTGCTTTTTATGCAGCTCCTTGTATTAGATATATTAATGGAATTTATGTACCAATTTCCAAAATAGAATTAGTTTTATTGTCATTTCTAAATAAAAACCAATGTATTACAATAGTTTTTATGTATATGTGTGTGTGTGTATATATATACAATATACAAATATATACACATATATATACAATATATATATAAAAACCAATGCATTGCAATAGTTTTTATGTGTGTGTGTGTATACACACACACACACACCAGAAAATATATACAAGAAAATAAAATATGTTAATCATTCCCCTGCTCAGTGGTACTTACTGTGAACATTGTGGTGTATACATCCATTCAAACATAATTCTTCTCTTTTCTCTCTCCCCGAACCTTCTACTATTAGCAATTTCAGAATTCTGTTGGGACTAGTGTAATGATAAATGATGTTTTATTTTCATCGAGTATACCTACGTATCTGAAACAGTGCCTTTCATGTATATATGTCAAAACTAACAACTGGAACTGGGCAGGGTGGTGCACACATGTAGTCCAACCTACTCAGAAAGCTGAGGTAGGAGGACTCCTTGAGCCCAGTAGTGCGAGACTGTAGTGTGCACTATAACCGTGCTTGTAAATAGCCCCTGAACTCCAGCCTGGGCAACAGAGCATGACCCCAGGTCTTTAAAACAATAATTAACAATTGATTGGATCTGAACTCTTACATCTCTATGAACTAAATGATTTTCTGAAATATGCCCATTGCACTGCAGAAGGGGAAAACATGTAACATACACCGAATCTTCCCCTTTTCTCTCGTCTATCAACAAGATGTGCCTTCGAAACACAATACCGGGTATCTGAAACAGATTATTCCCTGTTGCTTCCCATTCCTCTGTCTGGTTTCTATTGGCAACACTTGCAGCCTTATAACACTGTTGCATGTTTGGTTTTCTCATCCTCTGTAAGTGTATCCAGGGTGTGGGCTGCTACATACCGTGTTTCCCCGAAAATAAGCCCTACCCATGAAATAAGCCCTAGCAGGATGTCTGAGCACGTGCGCAATAGCAGCCCCACCCCGAAAATCAGCCCTGGTGCCGGGCGTGGCTGCGCAGCGCGTCTGCACAACCCATGCGTGTCGTCGCGGAGCGGGAAAGAACACGAGCAGCCCTTCCCATCCGCCCCGTGACAGCTCCAGTGCTCGACAGGAGAGATCGGGGCGGTGGTTCTAGAGGAAACAGAGTCTCGAGACATTCAGGATGGAATTTGGGGTTTGGAGAGTGAGGATGATGTTCCAGAAGAAGACGACTTCACTCTGTTTGAATCAATGTAGGTGGTTGTACAGTACTAAAACAAACAAACAAACAAACAAACAACAACAAAAAAAAACACATGCCCTGAAAATAAGCCCTAGGGTGTCTTCTTGGGGAAAAATAAATATAAGGCCCTGTCTGATTTTCGGGGAGACACGGCAGTCAGTGTGGAAGTCTCGGTGCCTACTGCTGTGACCGGGAGTCAATGCTGAAGAGTAGTATTGAGTGGCCAGTGATGGGATGAACAGTCCCTCTTTCAGGAGCTCAGAAATAAAGGCCACCCTAGAACGGTTAGAGTTTCCCGGTGAGATTTTAGAGGAGAAAAGCCTCGGGGCGGGCGTTGGCTGGCCGGCCTCGTCTTAGCTTTGCGCTCGGGCAGGAGCGTGGAGACGCTGGCACCGAGAAGGGTTACAATGACAGCGTGAGGCAAGGAACACGTGTGAAATGAGGAAGGAGGAGAGGCACTTACTTTAGAGAATGAGGAGTGGTGAGATGGAAGGCAGCGTGATCAGCCTGAGGAAGAGCCAAAACTCTAGGCGGAGAACTGCACAGGTGATAAAATAGAAATTGTAGATCCAAAGGGCTTTCTCAGTGGGCAGGATATAATAATACACAATGTAGCTAAAATTTTAATCTGACGACATTCTGGGCCAGAGGATGGCAAACTATGGCCTGCAGGCCAGATCCAGCTGATTGATTGTTTTTATTATTATTATTATTATTATTATTATTATTTCAGGAAATGATGAGGGTACAAATATTTTGGTTACATTTTATATCTTTGCCTCTCCCTAGCAAGGGTTAGAGGCATGCCCTTCCCCTCCACAATGTCCACTGCGTCCCTCAGTTGTGCGTCTACCCTCCCCAACCCCCTAATCCCTGGAGAATATACCTCCACCATGTGAGCACCATGGTGTTGATCGGTCAGTACCAATTTGATGGCGAGTACAAGTGGAGCCCATTTTTCCCATCTTGTGTCACCTCACTTTAGAGAATGGGCTCAAGATTGTTTTTGTATGGTGTTCAAGTGAAGAGGTTTTTTTTTTACATATTTAAAGTGTTAATTTGCACCGGGAGCAATGGCTCATGTTTGTGATCCTAGCAATTTGGGAGGCTGAGGTGGGAGGATTGCTTGAGGCCAGGAGTTTGAGACCAGCCTGATTAAGAGTGAGACCCTATCTCTACAAAAAAATTTAAAAAAACAAAACAAAACACCTAGTCATCGTGGTGCATGCCTTGTGGTCCCAGCTACTCGGGAGGCTGAGGCAGGAGGATCGCTTGAGGCCAGGAATTGGAGGTTGCAGCGAGCTATGATGACACCACTGCACTCTAGCCCAGGTGACAGAGAGAGAGACTTTATCTCAAACAAACAAACAAACTAAATAATAATAAAGGTTGTTTGAAAAAATAAAATAGAATGTGCAACAGAGGACTTTTGTGACCCCCTCAAAGCCTCAAATATTTACTATCTGGCCATTTAGAGGAAAAGCTTCCTGAAAGAGGTGGGGAACAATGAGAAACGATATTGGAATAAAGGAGCTACTACTGGAGAGGCCAAAGGAAGGGCAGACAGTGGTGGCGACAGACCGCTCAGTTTAACCCAGGCTTAACCCAGGCGTTTGTTTCTCACTCCTATGACAGTCCAAGGCACCTGTTTTTTGTAGGTGAATGGCTTTCTCCCATGTGGAGATTTGGGGGCCTGAGCTGTTTTTCTCCTGCGACCCTGGGGTTCTGTAGTATCTCATCACTGTTGCATCCAGAGAGCGAGAGGAGACTAGAGTGGACGAAAGACCCACCTCTTCTTAATGCCCTTGGTTTCGAAGGTGACGCGTGCCTCTCCTCCATTCGCTTTCTGTTGGCAACGGCCTGGCGTGTGGGCTAATCCAGGAACAAGGGGCCCAGGAGGAGCTGTACTTCCTGGCTCAGTGGGCCCTGCCTGATTACGGCTCTATGGTTTGGCCACCAGCTCTAGGCAAGCCAGCTCTGCCCACGCGAGAGGTGGTTGTGGCGATTAGCCCAGCTGGGAGGTGGTTGCTTTCCGAAGCCATGAAAGCAGTAGCCATATCGTGATCTTTTGAGATATACACATGCATATGCGCATTATGTATGTGTGTGTGTATATCATGTATATATACACACATATGCACACAGACCCCGCCCCCACGCATGCACACACGAAGAGGCAGTGAAGAAAGAAAGTTTGGGGCCCAAGACCCTGGGTGAAACATGTAGCTCTCCTACTCTCCATTCATGACATTAAAACAAAGGTATTCCCCCTTCTGGTGAATACCTTTTATTTTTTTCTCATCTATCAAATGGGGATTTTCTGGTTCCTGGGTTTATCCTGAGGATTAATATCGCAAATACTCTAGGTAATTGCCCGGCGTATAACAAATGCTCAATAAAAGCTGTTTGCTTCAGCTGCTGTCATCACCGTTAGTGTTCTTATACTCAAAATATTCTGAGAAATGTTTATAGAGCTTAGCAACAGTTGACGGACGGGAGACCCAAAGCAAGATGACCTTGATCTTTTGTCTCATATGATGGGAAAATAGAGCCAGGGAAGATGGGAAGAATGGGATTGCAGGATAAATTTAAAAATGTGTACCTATAAGCAAGGTGAAACAGTAATAAAAATAATTCTTGTCACCTATATTCTTTTCAGGGACTTGGGAATTTAATGGTGACAAATCATCTTGCAGACAGAAAGCATCATAGAAATGTCACATCACAAAATGAGGAATAGTGATTCTTCCAGCACTATATTAGAATGACTAAACATTTGCTTTTTTTGCTGAGATGATCGCATTGTTTATACACACACATACATATAAAAGCAATGTAGACACACACACACAGAAGCACACATGCATATGTATTCTACAAACAACTTTCACGATAAGCAGATTGTTCTTTTCTGCAAAGTTGTTGAGCAATGATAGTTTTCATATCTCTGTAGATTTTTGTCTTGTTCTCTAAGCCAGGAGCCATAGTCAAGTTCCACATGCACCAAAGCTATTTGCAAATACCCACTCTGTGTGCTTTCTTAATGGTTCCGTTTGGTATGCACAGTTTTGGAAGCATGTTGGAAACAGAGTAAGGCAGGCATTTGGCTTTCATTGCATGTTGGTAAGCCTAGTTACTCCTTCCTAATTTAAGGTTATCTGTGAGCTATTCTCAGCGTTCAGTGTTTCTTCTGGTAAGATCCCCGAACGGATGTTGTCTTAGTCAAAAATAAAGACTCAGAAGCAGATTTCAAAGCAGATGTGTGTTGGTTTTAGACCAACGTGGGCTCCCTGGGCCCGTTTTTAAAGCCGAGAGAGATCGTGAAGTCTCCTGTTTGCTCCAATTTGGAAACAAGATCAGACAGATCTTGACCCCTTTGCTCTGACTTCCTGCACAGCTTTTGCTTTACCCTGTTAAGTTGCTCACGGACACTTCAACTTCCGCTAACAAGGTGCCTTGTTTTTGCCAATTCTTTTGGTTTCTGCCTTGGGAAGAGGCTCCAGGGACCATCATTTTGCAAGCTCGTTACTGTTTTGCGGATGTTCCCCCTGGAAGCAGTTTATTACTGTTTTTTTCTTTCTGTCTTGGGGTCTCCAAGCTGAGAACACACACTGTAGCTGGACCCTCAATTAACTCGTGCCACCGAGTTGGGTTGTTAGACTTGGAGATCGGGTGCTCTTGCTGGCACTCTCTAGTCCAGGGGTCCTCAAACTTTTTAAACAGGGGGCCAGGCCGGACGCGGTGGCTCACGCCTGTGATCCTAGCACTGGGGGTGGGGGGGTCCGAGGCGGGAGGATTGCTCAAGGTGAGGAGTTCGAAACCAGCCTGAGCAAGAGCGGGACCCCGTCTCTACTATAAATAGAAAGAAATTAATTGGCCAACTAATATATATAAAAAAAATTAGCCGGGCATGGTGGCGCATGCCTGTAGTCCCAGCTACTCGGGAGGGTGAGTTAGGAGGATCGCTTGAGCACAGGAGTTGGAGGTTGCTGTGAACAAGGCTGACGCCACGGCACTCACTCTAGCCTGGGCACCAAAGCGAGACTCTGTCTCAAAAATAAAAATAAATAAATAAACAGCAGCAAGTTCACCGTCCCTCAGACCGTTGGAGAGTGCGCCCTGTGGGCCCGGGACAAGTTGGCTACTAAGCAGGACAGGCACTGGCTGCAAAAACACCTGGCTGGCCAGATAAATGTCCTAGGCAGCTGGCATGTGGCCCACGGGCCATAGTTTGAGGATGCCTGTCTAGCCAGAGGGCAGACAGGCATCCTACAAAAGCTGTCCCAGAAACATGATTCCCATCATTCCCAAGCCATGATTGCATAACTAAAAAAGGATTTGATTGTACCTGATCTCCGCTCCTGCAGGACAAACAACTGGCGCTATTATCTACCCACCCATCCGCCCCCACCCTTGCATACAGATATGTGCCTGTCTCTTTATTTAGCAAGCATCTATTGGCAACATACTATGGACTAATCCTTGTCTATAACGGTGAACACAAATATCTACATAAGGTTTATTTTTTTTTCCTTGATTTAGATTGGCCATTGCTTTGGAGTCCACAAGGGTTCTATGATAGTAGCCAGGGCAATGAGACGGGAAGGTGAAGTTGAATAATGTTAATAGTCAACCTGCAGCCGGCCCGTCCCTCCTGAGCACCTGCCCCTACGCCTTCCATCAGCCCTTTGTGATAACTGTGAATATGTCCATCTCTTCAACTTCATGTTAAAACCCATTATGCAACTTATTCAACTTGGTGATAGTTCTTTCATGCTGGACAGTAAAACTTCCCTTCATATACAGTGGCTGCTACGTATCTATTTGATGATAAATTTATTGTCTTTTTTTTTTTTTGAGTCAGAGTCTCACTCTGTTGGCCAAGCTAGAGTGCCGTGGCATCAACTTAGCCTCACAGCAATCTCAAACTCCTAGGCTCAAGCTATCCTCCTGCCTCAGCCTCCCAAGTAGCTGGTACTACAGGCATGCGCCACCATGCCAGGCTCATTTTTTCTATATGTATTAGTTGGCCAATTAATTTCTTTCTATTTTTATAGTAGAGATGGGGTCTCGCTCTTGCTCAGGCTGGTTTCGAACTCCTGACCTCGAGCAATCCTCCCGCCTCGGCCTCCCAGAGTGCTAGGGTGACAGGCGTGAGCCACCGCACCCAGCCATCATACACCAATATTAATATTTCTTACCAGGTTCCATCACATGTAAATTTTAAGTCAGTATTCTAAACTGTACTGGTCATCGGAAGTACCCAGGCTTTTTTCTTAGCAGTACAGACCCTCTGCTGAGGAAGTTCGTTTTGTAGGTCTGCACTGCAATGAGACCCAAGCCTGGTGATTCTGGGAACACAGAGAAAGTGCGAGAAACTGCTCTAGGTCGCTGTTTGCAAACATCAGCCTGGGCCAGAAGCAGTTGAGAAGACCCACAAGGTCAGCACTGGTACCCAGATACTGGAATTAGTATCAGGGATCCCAGGAACACCTGTGTCAGCTGGTGGGAGGGATAGACTTTGAGAAACACCATTCTCTCTCCATCAACACTCTCAAACAAATATGGCAGACTCCGCTTTGCTCTTGGTGTCCTCTCAATGACTGCACATGTCCTGGCTTAGCCGCCTCTCCTGTCCTCCAGCACAGGTATGAGGTACCTGCGCCCCACTCCCCCGGGAGGTCGTGAACTCTGTGTTTGCCATCCGGGAAAACAGCATTTTTAGATGTCTCCTCTTCAACTTTCTGTCCTCACACTTAACTATATATATATATATATATATATATATATATATATATATATATATATATATATATCTACAGATGGCATTGCGTTGAATTTCATTCTGACTTTCAGTGCCTGGGGAAGAGACGAATCTCCTCTCTGAAGGCCACTTGTCTCGGGTCTAGGCTCTTCATCGGAGTGGCTGTTGGCTCTCTGCTTTCTCTTCCCAGCAATTCCAATCTCTCCTGTTCTTGCTCCTTCCGCACAGTCTGCGAAGGTGCTCAGGTGGCCCCTGTCTCACGCTGTCATCCCTCCTTTGACTCAGAATATTCTTTTTTTGCTCATCCTTCCTGTTTCTCTTCATAGCCGGATTCCCCCAGTGGATAATCTCGGGTGACATTTCTTTAGTTAGGGCCCGTCCCTTACTTCCCAGCCCTTAGTGATGTGGCTTTCACCTCCAGCCGTGCAAGAAGATGTCGCTTGATGAAACTTTGCCAGTGACTTCCTGGGCACCAATCCTCTGGACCTATGCAGTCTTCCAACTTTGTCTTGCCAAGTTCTCCTTTCTTATTCAAAAGTTATACCTTTTGTGTTCTCCTCCTAATTTCCTGATCATTTTTGTTTTAGGTTTCTTTCCCCTAGTGCACAATGTTTATCCTTCAATGCCTGCATTCTCCATGGGTCTATCTTTTGGCCTTCATTTCTTGTCCCTGAATTATTTTTTATTCTCTGGAGAATTTCTTCCATATTCATGACATTAGCCACCACCTATAAAGCTCATGATTCCTGCAACTGTACCTCCAGTTAGGGCCATATGCCTTAAATAAGATGATAGGTACTCGGTAAATGTCTATTTAAATGAGCATAAATACCAAATATTTAAATGTTTATTTAAATAAGCATAAATATCAAATATTTAAATATTTATTTAAATGAGCATAAATATCAAATGAGCATGTGTGTGTATGGATGGATAACTGAATGAATGTCCATGAACCAGAGAAACATCGCAGCAAAAGGAAATAAGCCTTTGATTTCTGATTGTGCGGATTAATTTAGAGGAGACATCCCTTAAGTTGCTTATTTTCTCTCATTCATGTTTTCATCTTCTACCACACACTTAGGGGGAATCAGAACACTACATCGTGTTTAGCTTAAAGTTCATGATAAAAAATACCACCTTATCAACCATTGCACCGCTTGGGAAGGCTAAAGATTTGGCGGAACTCTTGCCCCATGTATTTCTGATTTCTGTTGGACCTGATTTCTGTTGTGCAAATTCAAAAGCAAAGCTCAGGATTAATGGGATAATGCACGCTAATTATCAATGCTTAGGTACCACATCTAGAAAGCATCCCTGATGTCTAAGCTGTTTTGGGATGCACCCATTCATGTTAATTTCTGCATCTTTCATTCTCTCTCTCTCTCTCATTTTCTCTGTCATTCACTCACGTACACATAAGGAAGGACGGATATTGGGATGATTTATTAAATTCAAAAACAATATTTTCAGAAGGACTTTAAGATGTAACCTCAAGCTACAGCATATAGGAATTTTTGCACGCCAATAGACAACCAGACACCAGACTGCTGACTAGAGACACCTCGTAGTGCCAGAAGTCAGTATCAGGGAGGTGAAAACCATCAGGGTGGACACGCCCCTCCCAGTCCAGAGTTGCTGGCAGGTGTCGTGATTAATTCAAGGTTAAAGATAAAATCCCTTGGCTTTGAAAGCAATGAGCATGGTGCCTAATACATAATAGACAGCAAATGTCGGTTCTTGATTCCCTCATTCCTTTCCAAAAAGAGATGACCTGCTTGCTTTAGACATCTGTTAGTAAGCCCAATATTTTATCTCCATTAATTAATAGAAAAAATAGTTTGCATATAAAAAGGTATCTTCTCTTCATTTGAATCACCGTTCCTCCCCCAGTGGCTTCCCGTTCACTCACCTAAATGTTTAGTCACCAGACTTTGCCAGAGACCCATGCACAGAGTTATTCTTGTCTTTTGTTGATCCAAGACAAGCTCTCTTTTATCTCCGAGTCCCTATTTTCTCCTCGTTGAAGTGGGGATTGGTGGAATTGTTTCATAGGAACGAGGTGAAGTGTTCGGTGTGCTTGTTTAACGCAGTGTTTGGCGTAAAGGAATCATGCCAAAAAATGTTAGAGGGTGCTATTATTACTGTTGCTGTTGTTGTTTTAGATACCTTACTCCTACCTACAATTTAAGTCATCGGAGTTCTGGAACATTTTAAAGCCCTGTCTCCTCCATAGTAGTCATGTCTCAGATCTAATGTCGATCTTCAAAGAGGACTTTTCTGACTGTCCAGTCTGACATGGACCTCAGAGGCTTCCTCTCACGGCAGCCAGAATTGCATGGAAGTTAGAAGTACAGACACAGGACTTAGGATGCTTTGAGGCTATCCTGGCTCTACCTAGTTTCAGCCACGTTACATATCCTCTTGCTCACTCAATGTCCTAATCACTGTGGTTTTTTTCTTTTTTTTTTTTTTTTTTTGAAGACAGAGTCTTACTCTGTTGCCCCAGCTAGAGCACCGTGGTGTCAGCCTAGCTCACAGCAACCTCAAACTCCTGGGCTCAAGCGATCCTCCTGCCTCAGCCTCCCGAGTAGCTGGGACTACAGGCATGTGTCACCATAACCGGCTTATTTTTTCTATATATTTTTAGTTGGCCAATTAATTTGTTTCTATTTTTAGTAGAGACGGGGTCTCACTCTTGCTCAGGCTGGTCTCGAACTTCTGACCTTGAGCGATCCTCCCGCCTCGGCCTCCGAGAGTGCTAGGATGACAGGCCTGAGCCACCATGCCTGGCTTGTCCTAATGTTTAAACAGAGGTAATACTAGCACCTGTCTCATAAGGGTGTGATGAGTGTCAAATGGTTTAATATGAGTAAAATACTTAGCATAGTTTCTGGCATAAAACATATGCTAAATGTTTATTCTTTTTATGATTACAGTCACAGTCCTTATTGCTTTGTAAAATTATCTTGCTCAATCATCATATGATAATCTGTCTCATCCTTCTAGAAGAGAATAGGATCCCATGGAAGAGGGAAAGATTCACGCCTCGTGATTCCTGGTTCACTGTTATATCTGAGAGGCTAGAACAGGGCTTGGCATTCAGCATGGTTTTGTCAAATAAATGAATGACACATGCAATCACTCATTCAGTCCCTAATACCTGGCCTACTACATTGTGCATTGCAGGTTACCAAGATATATTTGATTGTGATTAAAACTATATATCATTGAAGATATTTTTTAAACAAAAAGCTTGCAGGCATAGTGTAGGGATAAAATGGAGAGCTATAATCGCTCTCTGAGGCATGCGAATTCCTTCAGAAGGAGTCTGAGTTTCCTCCATGCTTCAGTGAGCCAGAGAGCCCATCTCTGTGTCACTTGATGTCGTCTGGTGGCTTTTCTTAGATGGGAGCCATGAAAATAAAATTGCAAGCACCCCCCCCCAACCGGGCACCCCAATTCAAAGAAAGGTCTTCAAAGATTTATTTTTAGAAAGGAAAAGGAAAACGAAATGGATCTTTATCTTAACTTCGGTATCTGGACTGAATTTTTCTTGTCACTCAACTCTATTGTTTGTGCAAGTTTTTGAATAAGAGAAAATCGGGATGTTGGACCATGTGTAATTGGTATGCTGGGAGCAATGGAGTTAAATTGGCTTCAAAGGTGTTTTGTTTTAGTGATTTCTCCAGTAAAATCTTTAAAGCCGGGATTTGCAGAACTTTTGAGATTGGAATTGGTTAGATAATGGATAGGGAGGGAGAGAGATAACATGCACGGCAGAGAACGTGACAGAGAGAAAGGGCAGTGGGGGGATTGTGAGTCTGGTAGTCCATTGCGGACAATCATGCTGAGATATTAGGATTTTAAAAAAGTACAAGAACTATATAAGTGATGACCAATATTTGCTACAGGCACCTACCTTCTGTAGCTTCCCATTTTAACCTTGAGCCAAATAAAACGTGCAAGTTTTCTAAGGTCTGTTGTATGAGTCAAGGGTCTCAGAGAACAGAACCAATAGGATGTATATAGATAAAGAGATAGATAGATGGATGGATGGATAGATAGATAGATAGATAGAGACAGACAGGTATATAGAAAATGAGTTATTTATTTTAAGAAATTGGTCTTACGTCACGAAGACTGGCAAATCCAAAACCTGTAGGGTGTGCCAGTTCATGGTAGGTCCAGGGAGGGGCTGATGTTAGAGTTCAAGTCCAAATGCCACCTTCTGGCAGAATTCCCTTTTGCCCTAGAGAGAAGTCTTTTGTGCTATTTCAGCTTCTGGCCTTTGACTGTTTAGATAAGTGCCACTCATATTACAGGCGGCAATCTGCTTTACTCAAAGTCCACCTGTTTAAATGTTAATCTCATCCAGAAACACTCTCATAAAAACATCCAGCCTAGGCCGGGCACGGTGGCTCATGCCTGTCATCCTAGCACTCTGGGAGGCCGAGGCGGGCGGATTGCTTGAGGTCAGGAGTTCGAGACCAGCCTGAGCAAGAGACCCCGTCTCTACTAAAAATAGAAAGAAATTAATTGACCAACTAAAAATATATAGAAACAAAATGAGCTGGGCATGGTGGCGCATGCCTGTAGTCCCAGCTACTTGGGAGGCTGAGGCAGCAGGATCACTTGAGCCCAGGAGTTTGAGGTTGCTGTGAGCTAGGCTGACGCCACAGCACTCTAACCCAGGCAACACAGTGAGACTCTGTCTCAAAAAAAAAAAAAAATATCCAGCATAATGTTATATCTCATATCTGGGTACCACGGCCAGGTTGACCCATACACCTAACCATCCTACCGGGCAGGAGCTGCCTCTGCCTAATTATCCACTTCGCCTTGGACCACTCATCTACTTCACACGCACAGGGCTTCCTTCACTTCCTCACAAACACACATTTTTTTCTCCCTGATTTGGGGTTTTCACAGATACTGTTGCCTCTGCCCTGAATGCCCTTCCTCCCACTCACGGCCTGGAAAATTCCTTCCCGCCCTCCGGCCTCAGCACAGATGGCATCTCCCTAGTGGAGATGCTCCTGAACTCCAGCCTCAGCCAGCCTCCTCCTCAGCATCTCTGTGTCAGACCTACCGTGTCTCTCCTGACACTGGTCACAATTATATGTCTCGGCGTATTCGCAATGACAAGTTTGTTTTCTGTATTCATTAGTTTAATGTCTGTTTTCCCTTTTCGTTTGGATGCTCCATAAGTTCAGGGACCTGACTCATGGTGTTCACTCCATTTTAGTGCGCATGGCAGTCACCCCATGAATATTGAATAAATGAACCGATGAGTGAAGCTTAAGATAATCAATTTTTTTTTTCATGTTAAGCTTAGAAATCCAAAGCATTCTTTTCAATCAGGGGCAATGTGAAACACTTCCACACACCGTTTCTTATCAAAGGTAAACGTTCAGGCACTTACTTAAAAGTGTACGTTCTTGGCCACCATGATCGTGTGATTTGGTGGGTTAGGAAGTGGGACGAGAGCAGGGGTCCTCAAATGTTTGTTTTTGTTTTTTTTTTGAGACAGAGTCTCGCTCTGTTGCCCAGGCTACAGTGAGTGCCGCGGCGTCAGCCTCGCTCACAGCAACCTCCAACTCCTGGGCTCAAGCGATCCTCCTGCCTCAGCCTCCCGAGTAGCTGGGACTACAGGCTTGTGCCACCATGCCCGGCTCATTTTTTCTATATACATTAGTTGGCCAATTAATTTCTTTCTATTTATAGTAGAGACGGGGTCTCGCTCTTGCTCAGGCTGGTTTCAAACTCCTGAAGCGATCCACCCGTCTCAGCCTCCCACAGTGCTGGGATTACAGAAGTGAGCCACCGTGCCCGGGCCCTCAAACTTTCTAAACGGAGGGTGGGGGGTGCAGCTCACTGTCCCTCAGACCATTGGAGAGCACGCACTGTGGGCCCGGGACAAGTTGGCTCTAAGCAGGACAGGCAGCGGCGGCAAAAACACCCAGCGGGCCAGATAAATGTCCTAGGTGGGCCGCATGTGGCCCGCGGGCCATAGTTTGAGGATGCCTAGACTAGAGGATTTTGCTTTTTAGCAAGTGCCCCAGTGACTCTGTCGCTTCTGGTCAAATCAACCAGCATTTGAAAACCACTTACATTAGACAGAACTTTAACCTAATTCAGGACTCTCGACTTTGGTGATGGGGAGCTCATTGTCTACTGACGGCGCTTATACCACTTGTGTAGGACACCCACAGGTCAGACCCAGGTCTAGACCAAGTAGGGATGAAAAGAACATTGTTCCCCATATTTAAAGACATCTTTCATCTCAACTATTCCTTCATGTTCAAAATAAAAAATTTCAATTTTCTCAATGATAGTTACTCCTTTCTAGACCTTTAGCGATTTCTGATGCCGTTAGTTCCCTAATATATGGCACCCCCAAATCTGCGGTAATTGGACTAAATCAGTATTCTTTAGCCTGATATAATCCTTGTGCTGAAGGATGGTTAATCCTTCAAGGCCATTTGGTTCTATCCAAACAGATGTCTGTTCAATTGTTCTTCTACTTTTTCTGTCTTTCATTTTCCTAACCATTTTGTGTTTTTGAGATCTCAATCAAGTTTGATATTTTGAGAATTCCTTCTCCTAACTGAGGTAACATCTTGGGGAAAAAGTACTTTTTACCACAAGGTTTTCTTTTCTCTTTCTAGTTTATCCAGAAACATCTTTAACTTTCTGGTGTTAGCAAACATCTTATAGACCAGTCAGTGGTGTGTGTAGTTACTGCTGTGTTTAAAGTCCCGTAATGGAAAGTCCAGCCAACTCAGTGAACCCAGAAAGCAAAACCCCAAACAAACAGTACCTTGTGATGTGGCCCGTGTCTCCACTCTAAGTCCCTAATAAGGCTGAAGGAAAATCCGGTGGAAGCTAAAGAAAGATTAAGTGCAACCCCGTGGGGCATTCAGGTTGGTGAGTAATATAAGACTCGAAGATGGATCGGTATCAGATTGTGGAGGCTAGACAGCTAGATTTTGCTTTGGAAGTAGAGAGCCAAGAGCTCATGAGGAGTTTTAATCAGGAGAGCTGTAGAATCTGCTTCTGATGAAGATTAATGGAGTTCAGGAATAAAAGACAAAAAACGTGAGAAAAGAGAGGGCAGACAGGCACCCCAGTTAAGGGGAAGTGAAAAAGGGTCTGGCTCTATAAACAACGGCCCAGATGAATCTGCAAGATACGGTGCTGAGCAAAAGAAGCCATACGCAAAGGGCTAGCATCCTATTATTTCATCTATAGGAAATCGAACAGCGGGCAAATCTAATTTATGGTGACAGAATGCAGTGTGATCGCCTTTGGCAAGAAGCCGTGGCTGGGAGGCTTCTGGGGTGCCGATAACCTTCTCCATCCTGATTCAGGGTGTACAAGCTCATCTAGCTCTACAGTTGAGTTAGGGACAGATGCCCACTGACTTGCAGTGAGCTGGTGTCACGGTACGCCCATCGTGAGTTAAAAACACCCCATATTAAAAGTGCAGCTGTTTCCTGCCCAGTGGGTCCAAGATGATGGAACTGGGCGCCTCGCCCTAGGAGCCCTGGGTCAAGGCGGAGTGTGCCTACAAGGACAACAGCCTGGATCCCTGGCGTTTGTAGGAAGCACATGCAAGGGGAGTGTAGTGTTCGGAGCTAATAGCATCAGTTCCACCAGTGGTGCCTCTTCTGTCCTCAACACAGGACAGTGATCACCACCAGGAGTCCTACAGGGACTGGACATGACATGGGACAGTCCTACATGACAAGGACAGTGATCACCACCAGGAGTCCTACAGGGACTGGCGGTGGCAAGTGCACGCTCACACACTAACAGAAAAGGAGGGTCTCCATCAAAGGCTGTGATGACCTTCAGACCATGTCCCCACCTGGCCAGCAGCAGGACTTCTCCATTGGCTCCCAAAAATCTCAGCAAAGCCATTGTTCTGCAAAAGACCATCGACGACATCTAGTTTTTGCACGAGGAAAAGAAAAGGCAAGAGGAGGAGGTGTCCACGCTATGCCAGGACGTCACGGCCCTAAAGATCATGAAGGTGAACTATGAGCAGATTGTGAAGGCACGCCAGGACAAGCCCCGTGAGGGCAGGACCGGGAGGTCCAGGTCTCTGACCAGGTCAAGTTCAGCGTGTTTCCAGGTATCATGGGCTCTCTGTCCCAGCCCTTCACTGCCTCCATCTCCACGGCTAGCTTCCAGGAGCTTCTGGCCTGTGTCTTCAGCTGGTCTGAGGAGCACTGTAAGCTGCAGACCCTCCAGGAGATTGTGACTAGTGTCCTGCACCTGACTGGCTTGTGGCAACTCGCCCACAGCCAGCAAAGAGGACTTTGAGTCTCTACTTGGCCCTGGAGCTGCTGGGTCCGTGAGCTTGGACCACGACACCTCACGCTGGTCAGCTCGTTCCTACCTGGTGTTTGGTTTTCCCAGCCCCAACTTCATCATCTCAGTGGGTCTGGGGTGTTTGTTTTGTGAAAGCTCCCAATCAATGTATTATTTTGACCACCAAACTCGAACCTACTCAGTCTTCCCTCTCCCCGTGGAGGTCCCTGGAATCAGAGACTGCTGTGGGCACCCCAGAGAGATCCTGGCCTCTCAGCCCTCTCCCTGAGCCTCAGACTTCTGCTCTGGGTCTGCATATATTTGGAAACTTTTTGCCTCCATTTTGGTCTCTTGGGCAACATCTGGCCCCAGTTTGGCCATGTGGGCAGGAGAAAAGGGATAAGAGGAAACGCATCACAGCCATGAATGGTAAAAGGCCACCTCGTGCCTGGACTAGGGCTGCCCAGTCAGTTCAAGGTGAGGCCAGGCTTTCTGGCCAGCTCAGAGCAGGGCTTCCAGCTCCTCTCCTGCTCGGGTGGTAGGGAAGCAGCCCTACCTACTCCTGCCGTCCTGGTTCCCACAGGCTATTGTGCTGGATGGCAAAGGCAGGTATGACACAGCACTTGTATATTTGAATTTTTTTTTTTATTTTTCTAAACGCCAACGATGCAACTTTGCTAAAGCTACCATTTGGGAAAATTAGCTGGGCCTCAGAGTTGCCCCCAGATTTTCTGTCAAGCATATCTGGGCCTCTGTCATCTCTCAGTGTTGCCTGTATTTCTCCCAGGACTTGGGGTATGGAAGATATTCAAAAGGTTTCCTGGGTGCCCAAGCCCAAGAGAGTCCTGGGTGAACCCCAGGCTCCTCAAAATGCTGGTGTATAGTAACTTCCCTTCATCTTGTCCCTCATGCTCCCTTCTGCCTGCTTCAGCTTTGATATATGAAAGGTTTGACTATCCAGAGGAAATTAAATACTTTTATATCAAATTATATTACCATAAATATTGCCAAATGCTTTCCTTAAAAAATGAAAAATAAAAATGTATTTAATAACCCTAACCTACTGAACATCATAGCTTAACCTAGCCTACCTTAAATGTATTCACAACACTTAAATAAGCCCTCATTTGGGCAAAGTCACCTAACACAAAGCCTATTTTGTAATAAAATGCTGAATATCTCATGTAATTTATGGAATACTATACTGACAGTGAAAACCAGGCTGGTTGTATGGGTTCTCAAAGTATGGTTTTTATCAAATGCACATGGATTTGGCACCATTATAAAGTCAAGAATTGTAAGTTGAACCACTATAAGTCAGAGAACCCACCTATATACTTTTGTTGTCATGTGTAACTCAAAGAAGTTTACTCCACAAAAGGGTGGTGGTGTTGGAATGGAGGGGACAAAATTGCAAAGCCAGAAAAATATTATTTCTGCAATGCATCTTCGAAAAAAAAAATGTGTAATAGGATGCATAAACAGTGCCTGGCTATTTCTGTTATTAAGGTGGACTATGAATGTGAGGCTTATCGTTGTAAGTATTCTCCAAAGATAACTGCTTTAATTCCTTCCCTCCTGTAAGAGGGCAGTGTTTATTTGCCCTCCCCTTGAATTCGGGCTGTCCTTGGCTTGCTTTGATCCATAGGACGTGGCAGAAATGACACTGACAGCTCTAGGTCCAGCCATTAGGAGGCCCGGAAGCTCCCGCCTTCTCTCTTGGGACTCTGTCTGCCGTGTGTGCTTGGGCTGGGCTGCTGAATGCAAGAGCCGTCACGTGCACAGAGAGAGCTCTGAATGACCAGGTAAGTGAGTGGGGTCACCATGGGCCCTCCAGCTCAGTTGCTAATGGAAGGACCAAGGGAGTGTCATGATGTCACATGATACAGAAGAGCCACTTAGCCAACCCTCCCCTGAATCCCTGACCGCCCTGCCCAAACACGTACGGTGGTTGTTTTAAGCACTGGAGTAGTGTGTGATACAGCAGTCAATAACTGCAACAGTTGTCTTCGAGAACAATAAAGAATTTCTGCCCCAAACTGTTAATGGTGCCAAGGTTAGGACATCCTTACATAGAGCAGTGATTCATAACTGAGGTGGTACTCAGGAATTTTTCCCGAAAGCCACGTTTCCTAAACTTTCCTGATAATGTTAGTCACCTGGGAGTCAAGTTATACATATGAAATCTTAAAATCACCCCAGGCCTTCTGTCTTAGTCCATTTTGTGTTGCTATAACAGAATACCTGAAGCTGGGGAATTCGTAAAAAGAAAAGAGGTTTATTTAGCTCACAGTTCTGCGGCTGGAAAGTTCAAGAGCACAGCGGTGCATCTGGCCAGGTTCTGGTGAGGGCCACATGCTGGGTCTAAACGTGGTGGAGAAGGAGAAAAGTGAATGGGTGTGTGCAAAGAGATCACATGGCAAGAAGGGAAGCAAGAGAGAGAAACTGAGGAAAGCTAGGCTCTTTTTAACAGCTATTCTCATGAAAGTGAGAACTCTCTCACCCCTGTGGGAGGACATTAATATATTCATGAGAGATTTGCCAGCATGACCCAAACACCTGCCCCGTCTCTCATCACCACCACATTGGGGATCAGATTTCGACATGAGTTTTGGTGGGGAGAAACCACATGTAAACCGTAGCAATCTTCCAAATCAGAGTATCTAGGGAAGGAATTGGGGAAATTACGTTTTTACTTTTACTTTAATAGAAGTTTAAAACACTGTTGTAGCCCAGTTTTTCTCAGATTTTAACGTGCATGCAAATAATCTGGGCATCTTGTCAAAGTATAGAATCAGATTCACTTGGACTGGAGTGAAGCCCAAGTTTCTGATTTCTGACAAGCTCAGGTGGTGCAAAGCTTTGCTCCTTGGATCACGCCTTGCACAGCAAGTCTCTAGAGCAGTAGTTCTCAAACTTTAAGGATGCCCTAGAATCGACTGGAAGGCACAGAGGGCTGGGATCACCCTCAGAGTTTGATTTTGCAGGTCTTGTATTTCTGGCAAGTTCCCAAGTGATTCTGAAACCCTGTCCTGCGGGGAACATGTTAGAATATCTAGAATTTGAGGGAAAAGCATGAGAAGGTTTGAAAAAAAAATACATTTAATTTTCAAATTAGTTTAATTGGCTTCTAATTCTCATCTTGAACTTACTTTCAAAAATCAAATCATATGAAAAGAATGGAAGAGATGTTTGTGGTTCTCCAAGGTGATCACGGGTTATATACTGGAACCAGAAGTCCTGTTTTAAAAAGTGGTGTTTTCTTCCTGGGTTGGTCACCCAATTCTTTCTGAGTCCATGTGATTCCGTTCTCTGTAGGAGCTGCAAGTTGAATACTGCTGCCAATTTAGATATGAGACATTAATAGTAATGACCATAGCTATACTTTCTTGAAGTTTTGCTATATACTAAGCATTATGTAACTAGTTTGCTAATGCTACACTAGAAGATGGTAGTACTCTTCAGAAGCTGGTAGTACTATCCTTAATGCATAGATGGGGAAATTAAGGCATACTAAGTTTAAGATACTTACCAAGATTATATAGTGAGCTTATATAGCCAGAATTTTGTGCCTGTCTTATCTGATGGATAATTGATTTCTCAGAGATAGGATGTGTACATCTGTATTTAAATATGCCTGAAACTTTTCTTTTTCGTTAGTGAAAGCAGTAGTTCAAATGCAATGCTCTTTCTATATGATGTTTTAAAACAAGATTTAATATATTGCCTTGACAGGATGTGGCCATGGTTGACAGTTTTTACCATCTGTCTAGTATTAATTACATTACCAGGGTTTTTGTTTGTTTTAACCTTATTAGAACTGTAGTATATTCTTTTTATCCTGCTATTAGGATCTGGAGCTCCTGGTGCTATGTGTTCTCCAGCAGTGTTTTTGACTAGCTAAAAAAGTCTGTAGTCATCTTGTCTCAAATCGAGATAGTTTTCAACACTTTCTTATTCTCTATGATATATGTATTAATAGAAGGTAAGCGTTTTTCCTTGTCATCTGTTGTCTTCTCTTGCTAATAATGCATTTAGGTCAAGTTCCAAGCAGACTTGTGTTACTGTCACTGCTCAATTTCCTACTCCCAAAAGTCAAAGCACAGAATATTTTAAAACAATAGCACACATGCAAAGTTTCTTTTGCTGATGTTTAAAGTACCATTCCTTATTCTTAGCTTTCTTGAAGATATAATGGCCTATCTTAAACACATCCCTGACCTTCTGAGTCAAAATCTCCAGGGAAGGGGTTTAGAAAACTGTCTTTTTACCTTTCTGGAAATTCAAGTGTCTACATTAACCTCTACTTTCACAATCGGGACTTTGAGCGACCAGTATAGGAACCCACCGACATTTTATTTTATTTATTTTTATCTTTTTATTTTTTTATTTCGGCATATTATGGGGGTACAGATTTTAAGGTTTCAATAAATGCCCTTTCCCCCCTCCCCCCACAAGGCTGAGTTTCCAGCATGACCATCCCCCAGATGGTGCACATCTCACTCATTATGTATGTATATACCCGCCTGCCCAATACCCTATTACTGTAGTACCTATGTGTCCACTTAGGTGCTGCTCAGTTAATACCAGTTTGCTGGGGAGTATATGTGGTGCTTGCTTAATTTCATCTTTTCTAGCAAGTCTTTCCTACTTGACTTGGACTGAATCTGACATACAATATCTAAATTTGTAGTAATAAGAATATGAACACACAAGAGTATTTATTTCAAATCTGAGAACGAAATTTTTTGTTTAGCATATGTTGTCCAATACATTCAGAAAGTTTGTAATTTTATTTAAAAAGTATAGACTGCAAAAAAAAAAAAAAACACCGCATTTTGAAAGAAGACTTCATTAAGAATAGGTTTTTTAAATGTCAGTGGGAAAAACAAGCCCCACCGACGTTTTAAAAACTGATTCTTAATGAAGTCTTCTTTCAAAATGCGGTGTTTTTTTTATTTTTTCAGTCTATACTTTTTAAGTAAAATTACAAACTTTCTGAATGTATTAAACATCATATGCTAAACAAAAAATTTCGTTCTCAGATTTGAAATAAATACTCTTGTGTGTTCATATTCTTATTACTACAAATTTAGATATTGTATGTCAGATTCAGTCCAAGTCAAGTAGGAAAGACTTGCTAGAAAAGATGAAATTAAGCTGTGTTAAGAGTACAGAATGAATCAGTGATGAAGGGATAGGCTTTTTAATGCCTAGGGGAAGCTGAGACATAGTATTTGTGATTGGAGAATATTTCAAAGAACTTTGGGTTATGAATAATAGAAAGGAAAATTCAAACTCACTTAAGCAACATAGGAAAAGTATTGCTTCTGTTAAAGGAAAAAATTCAAATATGAATAGGAGTCAGGCCTGGTTGGACCAGGATTTAGGTCTTGTACACTTGGAACATCATTTCACGATGTGGGAGCTTGATCTTCAGACAGGAGGACAATGGTTGTGGCAAATCTAGGCGTCATGTCAGTATTCAAAGTTTAGAGGACGAGCGATGGTCTCTTCCAATGGTTCTCTCTTAGGAGCAAGAAAAATCTCTTTTTCTTGCCTGGGACAAAGGTCCATAAGTTTTATCAGTTAATATTGTGTTACCTAGCAATGATTTCACCATTCCCTTTGATGAAGACAATTTTATAAAATCCGATTGGCTTAGCCCTGCATTTCCGAGCCCATTGTGGGCAAAGGGAGAAGGATTCCCTTAGCCCAGTCAGGTCTGAAGGTTAGGCTGACTCTCCATAAAGCACGCAGGCCACCTTGCCAGGAAGTATGGATACGTCCATGAAAACAGAGGAGACATGTAATCATAGCACTCTGGGAGGCCAAGGAGGGTGGATCACTCAAGGTCAGGAGTTCGAAACCAGCCTGAGCAAGAGAGAGACCCCCGTCTCTACTAAAAAATAGAAGGAAATTAATTGGCCAACTAAAAATATATAGAAAAAATTAGCCGGGCATGGTGGCGCATGCCTGTAGTCCCAGCTACTCGGAAGGCTGAGGCAAGAGGATCGCTTGAGCCCAGGAGTTTGAGGTTGCTGTGAGCTAGGCTGACGCCATGGCACTCACTCTAGCCTGGGCAACAAAGTGAGACTCTGTCTCAAAAACAAAAACAAAAAACAGAGGAGATGGGTGCTGAGTGGGCAAGTGACCACTTCATAGATAAGAAGGTGGCCTTGGTGAAGTGATGTCCACTCTACCAGCTGCCTCATTCTGACTTCCTCATTGGGACTGCAAGACAGACCACTGCTTTTTTAACAGAAGTGGAAAGATACTGAACCCAGTGCTGCATTAATTGTAGAGCAATGGTTTTCTTTTTTTTCCCTCCATGCATTAATGATTACTCATATTAAAAATAGCTTTGTAAGAGGAAAAAGATGTGAAATTTATGTTCTAGGTCAATGTGTTTGGGACTTGTGAGCTGTTTTTCATTTGTAAATAAATAATTTCAGTAAAAACTCAAAAGGCTTGGCTCGATGTAAGTAAATAATTCAATAGCTCTCTTGGCTTATGGGTGATTTATTTAAGTATTTTCTCTAAAAATAAGTACAGAAGGAGGCTAGCAGTGTGGAAGGGTTTATTCTGTACATTTAGATCAGGCGTCCTCAAACTATGGCCTGAGGGCCACATACGGGCCACCTAGCACATTTATCCGGCCCTCCGAATGTCTTTGCCACCGCTGCCTGTCCTGCTTAGCAGCCAACTCCTCCCGGGCCCACAGTGCGCACTCTGCAACCGTCTGAGGGACAGTGACCTGGTCCCCGCTGTTTAAAAAGTTTGAAGACCCCTGGTTTAGATGGACGCATGAGAATATGAACACTAGGGTTTTAGGCTCCCAACAATGTCAGTCTCCCTTTGTCCTTTCAGAGGTAACATAGCTATTCTTGAACATCAAATGCTGTCTTTAGAAGTTACCATCGATGTCCATATGAACTGCGTGGATTGGTCTTGGTTTTCAGAAACTTACTAAAGATGATAACTCAAAAAGAGTGGAAGATCTGAGGGCCCTTGGGTTATGGATGGTGCAGTAGATTCACTGTCCCATTGTGTTGCACATCTTGTAACGGTGAATTAATTAATATCTGGGAGAGATCTTTAGGTTGGGCCATAAAATAGCTTATTTCAACTCCAAAGCTTGGTGAACTGAGTAATGGAAACTTCTAGTTGACACCAGGGAACAGAAAGCCTGCCTTCTAGGGCTGGCCTTAGTTTAGAAGCATGTAATTCACCTAGAACTGCACACGAAGTGTGCTTATTAGCTGTGCAATTTTTATGTAATACTCTTACATCATGTTTCCTTTTGATACTGCTTTCCAATACTGAGAATCGCTGACTTCAATAGCTCCCCGAGACGACAAATCTTTATTTGAGGATGGGCTCAGCATTGGGAAATGCAACAGAGCCATTCAGCATGGTGTCTGGTTAATTACGTGAGCGTGGTGTCTCACTGTTGGTGAACAGGGAAGGCAAAACCCAGGCATCAGTACAGAGGAATAAATGTAATTTTCACACGTGGCCGATGGACTGGCCATAAAGATGATTTTTAAAGAGGGGTATATATTGATAATATGCTAATTTTAACCACGTTGAGGGAAGACTCATTTAAAGGAATGAGTTTATGTAAACACTCTAGGCCGGGCATGGTGGCTCACGCCTGTAATCCTAGCTCTCTGGGAGGAAGAGGTGGGCGGATTGCTCGAGGTCAGGAGTTTGAAACCAGCCTGAGCAAGAGCGAGACCTGTCTCTACTATAAAAATAGAAATAAATTAATTGGCCAACTAATATATATAGAAAAAATTAGCCGGGCGTGGTGGCGCATGCCTGTAGTCCCAGCTACTTGGGAGGCTGAGGCAGGAGGATCGCTTGAATCAGGAGATTGAGGTTGCTGTGAGCTAGACTGACGCCACGGCACTCACTCTAGTCTGGGCAACACAGCGAGACTCTGTCCCAAAAAAAAAAAACACTCTGGCTAAAATAGGAATGAATAGAATTGCGCTATATGTGCCTTTAGGTCATTCTTAAAATTTTGTCTCAGAGTCCTCTCAGTGTATCAGACATGATTCTCTCTGTTCATGCCATTGTGTCAGTACCCAGGTTCCTCCTGAAATACACACAAAAGTCTTACAGCACGGAGAAGAGTCTCTGACCCAGTCGTTATTCTTGTGACGTGGCGAGGAGGGAGGGAAAAGCACTCGGTTCTATGTTCATTAGTGTTTCTGCTTCCACTCTCTCTCTCTCTTTTTCACTGCCTCCTCCTGGCCACTTCCTTGCTTATTAGACCTTTCATTAGAAGGCAGATAGGGAAATCAAAACGATAATGAAACTTAAATCTGCTAATTTTGCAACTTGTTAGCAGCTTCTATTAAATGTTCAGCAAGAGAAGAAGCTATCACTACTTAGCTAAAATGAAGCTGAGGGATAATCTATGGAGTTTATTTATCTGTTACTAATACATTAATAATTGATAATTAAATTAGGCAAACCAGTTTATAGCACAACTAGACGATGCTGGATGTGCCTTAGATGCTGATGGTTGAAAAGTTTGCTGGAAAGGAAACCAAGTGTCATATGTTTAATGAACGTGAAATTTATTAAAGCGAGGTCTGACCTCCCAAAGCCAACCTCTTTTATTTGACAGTGCTCACAATGGCTACATTGAATCATCTTGGACCAGGAAAAATATAACCCTGTTGTTTCTAAGGTGCAAAACAGGAGAGTCTATCTTTATGTCTGCTAAACTTTTGCAAGAAATACAAAAGGCATGTGAGAAAATTCAGAGGTGCTGGTGGCATTCAGGACCCAGCTCATGAGAGTGTGACTGTAATTGGTTTCGAGAACAAGGTGACATAAAGAAAATAGCCACTTCAGCCTCTCCTTATCCTTTGATGGGCTCTAAGGGATGCTTGCCTCCAAACAACTGACTTCCTGATAGAATTAGGACCTCCAGGTGCTGGCGGATGCTTAACCACTTCAGTATGGCACTCACCGGCCTGGACACCTTGCCAACAGCCGGCACTCACAGTCCCCACGATAGTTTGTGCTGTGCATTGACGACACATCCGTTTTGGTCTTGTGTGACGAGGAAAGCTCCAAACCACTGAAAGCTTGTTTTACTTTACAGGCAGCTTTCCTTGTCATGTCGATCAGAATAGGTAACATAGACATATATGTTTTCATTACGTTATTTTTAAATGGTCACAATTTTATTTTGATAAATGAAAAATTAGAAAAGTCATATCACGGCTGTTGGCTAAAGTCGCTCTGCGCGTTCATCTGTGGCTGTCGCCTACAGTCGACGCTGGTACTGAAGTGGTTAAGTGGCGGGAAGTTCAGGAGAAGGTTTCTCCTTGAAAATACGGACAAGAGGTGTACGCAAAATGAAGCCAGAGTTTTGGCTAAAGGTGATTTGTATGTGAACGGTCTAGGTGGCTGTAAGTAACAATGATGAAGAAAGCTGGCATGAGAAATTAAATGTAACCTGAAAGAGAAATAGCAGACCATAGAAGGGAAACAATGTTTTCTAGGGAGCAAGAGTCCAAGGAATGTGTTCATCATTGCTGCCCCAGTGAGCTGCTGCAACCCCCGCTTCCTAACAGCTGCGCACACGAGAGACATAGGGACGGTGGTTCTTGGCCTTGACTGAATGTTAGGAACACCTGAAGAGTTTGGAAATACACAGCTGCCTGGGTCCCCAAGAATCCTGGAGATTCTGAGTTAACTGGGCAAGGGCAGGGCTTGTGCATCCTGGGGTTCTTATATACAGCTGCATTTGCGAACTGATGCTCTGGAATAGACTATCTCATTGCATGCTACTTTCTCCTCTCTTTGTGACTTACATTCCTTTCCACCTGCAGGCTCATTTTTCTGTCTTTCTCATCATTCCATCCCTTCCCCATACATTGTCTCAGCCTCAACAGAAACCTGAGTAGAGTGATACAATGTCCTGACACCCAGTACCCATCCCCACATGCTCGTTTCCTCTCTCAGGTCCAAACGGAAAGAGGAGTGAAGCTCTAGAAGCTAACACCTCATCCCTGTGTCTCCATAAACCAAGGTTTCCACGTCAAGTGGAGGATTCTCTGTCCTTGGCTTCAGCGTTGCCCACTACATGTTTAGGGTGTTAAACTCTGGAGTAGGAAACAGTAGACGTGTAGCAGATATTTAATATTTTTAAGGCACTGATAGCACAGATTTCAGAATTTGTTACTTTCGTTCCAAACCCTACTGATTTTGCTACATCTGTTCAAAACCAAAATGAAAATGGCACATTTTATCTTTTCAGATGCCTCTGTAATGATAACCACGAAAATGGAATATATTTACTCAAATTTGTTCCTTTTTTTAAAAGAAATGTCTGAGGCACAGAGGAGGAATGTTATTAAATAGGTCATTTAGATGGTCTCGGCCTGATATATTTAGTACAGCTGCCTTAAAATCGAACGTGGCAAGATAAATTGAGAAGGTGCTTAGAAAAAGGCAGTGGTGCTTTTGACAACAGCATATTTAGCCATTATTGTTCCTCAGAATCCAAGAGGATAAATATTTCACCCACCATTTGAGCCCTTTCCAAGAGATTTATTCATTCACTCACGCATTCATTCACTCCTTGATTTATTGAAACTATGTTTTTTTTATTTCAGCATATTATGGAGGTACAAATATTAAGGTTACATATATTACCCATGCCCCCCTCCCACCCGCCCGACACTCGATAAATGTTATTCCTATATGTCCACTTAGGTGTTGATCTGTTAATGCCAATTTGCTTGTGAGCGCACGTGGTGCTGGTTTTTCCATTCTTGAGATACTTCACTTAGTAGAATGGGCTCCAGCTCTAGCCAGGAAAATACAAGAGGTGCTCTATCACTGTTGTTTCCTAGAGCTGAATAGTACTCCATGGTATACATGTGCCACATTTTATTAACCCACTCATGTATTGATGGGCTCCTGGGTTGTTTTCACACCTTCGCGATTGTGAACTGTGCTGCTATAAACATTCGAATGCAGGTGTCCCATTTGTAGAGTGTCATTGGATCTTTTGGGTAGATGCCCAGTAGTGGAATTGCTGGATCAAATGGTAGATCCATTTGTATCGCTTTAAGGTATCTCCATATTGCTTTCCACAGAGACTGAACCAGTTTGCAGTCCCACTAGCAGTGTAGGAGTGTTCCTCTCTCTCTGCATCCACGCCAGCATTTGTTGTTTGGGGACTTTTTGATAAAGGCCATTCTTACTGGAGATAAGTGATATCTCATTGTGGTTTTGATTTGCATTTCCCTGATGATTAGAGATGTTGAGCATTTTTTCATATGTTTGTATGTTTTCAAGTGGCAGTGAGACTAGAAGAGGGTGCAACGTAGACATGGCCCTGGCCTTCCTGGGCTCAGAGTCCTCCTTAGTTGGTGGCTGGCAATGAGGAGACACAAAGAATGAGAGTGCAGTGCCATGGGTTCGAGGCCGGGTGGTCTGTAGCTACCGTCTCCAGGTTGCTGTTGCTGCTGTTCTACTTGCTATTGTGTGACCTTGCTCAAGTTGCATCACTTCTCTCGGGCTTGGTTTTCTCATCTGCGGGATACAGATGTATTTAAGAAATCCATATGGAGCACCTTCTGTGTACCAGGGGCTGTGCTGGTGGTGGAGGAACAGAAGAGAATGAGATGGAAAGAGGCTTGCTCAGAGAGCAACGTACGTAGCACCAGCTGTAATCAATACTAGCTGTCATTGTTTTTTTTTTTTTTTTTTTTTTTATCACAGGGCTGTGTAGTGTCTTGTGAAGGTTCGGGACATCAAGGATAATTACTGAGATACATCTGATTATAGTCCCATAAAACCAATTATTTTATTTAACCAAATTGTGGCATCACTCCATACTTCTCAGCAATGTGTGTTTTCTAGAGGCACTCCACAATCTGCATGTTGGAGCAAAGGTGGTGAGCATTTAACACGATCCAGGATAGGATTTTTACAGGAGGGTGTGATAGATACGAGATCAAGTGATTTGAGGGTTCGGCAAGAGCAGGGCTGCATGTATCGTCTGCAATTTCAGAAATCTTGTCTGTATAGATACTCCTCAACTTATGATGGGGTTATATCCTGATAAACATAGAGTGAGTTGAAAGCATCCTAAATTTAAAGTGTGTTTAATACACCTAACCCACTGAACATTGTAGCTTAGCCTAGCCTACCTTAAACATGCTCAGAACCCAAGCGTTAGCCTACAGTTGGGCAAAATTATCTAACACAAAGCCTATTTTATTATAATAAAATGTTGGCTGTCTCATGTAATACTGTACTATAGGGTGAAAGCCAGAATGGTGGTATGGGTGCCTGAAGGATAGTTTTTACTGAATGTGTATCACGTTCACATTGTCATAAATTTAACAAATCCGAAGTTGAACCATCACGAGTCAGGGACCATCTGTATTATTTAGTGCTATATTCCCAAAGATGACTAATGCCTGGAAAATACTAGGAAGTTAAGAAATATTAGAATGAAGGCTGGGCATGGTGGCTCACGCCTGTAATCGTAGCTCTCTGGGAGGCCGAGGCGGGTGGATTGCTCAAGGTCAGGAGTTGGAAACCAGCCTGAGCAAGAGCGAGACCCCGTCTCTACTATAAATAGAAAGAAATTAATTGGCCAACTAAAAATATATAGAAAAACTTAGCCTGGCATGGTGGCACATGCCTGTAGTCCCAGCTACTCGGGAGGCTGAGGCAGGAGGATCGCTTGAGCCCAGGAGTTGGAGGTTGCTGTGAGCTAGGCTGAAGCTACCGCACTCTAGCCTGGGCAACAAAGTGAGACTGTGTCTCAAAGAAAAAAAAAAAAAAAGAGAGAGAAATATTTGAATGAATAAGTGAATCAAGTGAGGGACCTAAGTTGGATAGATAAAGGAGTAAGAACATGAGAGGTGGAGACCAACCACAGAGAGAGAAAGTACAGAGGTTAAACTTCCAAAGAGAGTGTGCTCTGAGCAGTGGAGGTCGTTGCCAGGAGATTGGGAGCTTGATTAAAATCTTTAAAAAATGGTGCAATTCTGAAAACATCAAAAGCCAGGTAGAGACGGCACTGCAACAGGTATAGACAATGCGGAATATACAGGAAAAACTCATGGGACTAAGAAGCTGTCTGTGGATGAGGTGCAACTCAAAGGCATGTGGAAGTCAGGCAGGAGTGAGGCTTACAGAAGAGTGTGAACCAGTTGCAAGGTGTTTGATGAATATAGAGCCGACCAGGTTAGCCAAGAGCCAAAGGAAGGAGTGAGAGGGGAGATGGGTAGCGGTAGAGAAAGACACAGCTGGCTGCATGAGCCTTGAAGGATAATTTTGATTTTCTTTTTTTACCTAAGGATCGAGGAGCAATGGTCTGAGCTTGGCAGGAGAGATGTGCATCTCACCTCTCCGGTACAAAGGGGGAGGTGAATAAAGACACAAAATGATAGGGCCCAAACTGTAGAACTTTTAAACAGGATTGTCTCGCAGCGTGTGTTAACTCATCACCCTTCCTGCAGAGGGGATACTTTAGGCAAGATGATGAAATGTTTTGGTTTAGTTTATCCAGGAGCCCCATCTGCATCAGCTGCTCACAGTTCAATCCCATAAAGTATCTCTTTGCATCCAGCCACGGGCACATTCCTCAAGGGGATTGTAATGGCTTGAGTGCTGAGTCAGGGACCGTTAGCTAAGGAACCTGAAAGACAGTGTTTGCTGCACACAGAACCGGCAGAAGTCTCATCAGCTTAAACAAGTGGAGGGTTTACTCCATTCCCAACTGTTAGCTACGGTCGCTCCACAGCCGTTAGAATGGTACCCAAGAAGCTTTCCTACCATCTTCGTATAAACATGAGTGGTCCATTCAGCATACTGATGGGGCTTGGGGTATCTCTGGGAGATTTGTTATCTTTAAAGTAGAGACAGACAGACAGACAGAAGAAAGAAAAGAAAAGAAAAGAACAGGAAGAGAAAGAAAGAAAGAGAGAGAGAAAGAAAGAAAGACAGAAGGGGAGGGGAGTGAAAGGGAGGGGAGGGGAGGGGAAGGGAGAGAGAAGAGAAGAGGAAAAGAAGGAAGAAAGGAAAGAAAGGAAGAAAAAGAAGGGAGGGAGGGAGGAAAGGAAGGACAAGAGAAGAGAGGAGGAAAGGAAGGAAGGAAGAGAATGAAAAGAAGGAAAGGAAGGAAGGGAAGGAGGAAGGGAAGGAAAAGAAGGAAAGAAGGAAGGAAGGAAGAAAAGGAAGGAAGGGAAGGAAAATAAGGAAAGGAAGGGAGGAAGGAAAGGAAGGAAGGGAAGGAAATGAAGGAAAGGAAGGAAGGAAAGGAACAAAAGGAAAGAACCTGATAAACTCAAGGGAGAGCAGGGATGTGGAAACATAGGCCCAGGTGTTACGGAAGGAATGTGTTTTTAAGAATCAAGTCAAGAACAGAAATGCCAGAAGCACCACAGATGGGATGAGAATGGAAGTTTCCTTCTAATTTAAGAGCTTGCACTCTTCAAAAATAAAGGAAATACTCAAGAAATGTTGCATAAAAGGAATATCTGAGTATCTCAGCATGGAAGCCGAGGCTCCCCCGAGAGCCTTCTGTGACCGCCCTGCAGGCTCTGGGCGTGTGACATGAAAGAAAATGACATGGCAATGGGGACAATTATGCACACGGTGTGTGTGTGTCGGCTTTTTGGGGAATTACAATGCTCTGTTTTGTGCCTTGCACATTTTTAACGGATGTTACTCTGGGGGAAGGGTAGCGTGATGAATGACAATTCATAAAATGGGGACTACCCAGTATTGGAAATGGAGATCACTCATTGCCTGAAGAAGTCCCTCGCCGTGCCGGTGCTAAATCACGGGAAGTAATACCATCCGCCAGTTTTATCCCCAAGTGAACCCGCAACTCCATAAATAAATAAATAAACCAACCGGCCAGGTATTTATTGTTCCATTTATTACTGAATTGTTCAGACCTCTTCACAGGGTGATAGTTAGCATACATTTTAAAAGTAGATTTTGTTTTCTTCTTCATCTTTGACTTAGGATACCGCGCCTTTGATTTATATATATATATATATATATATATATATATATATATATATAGAGAGAGAGAGAGAGAGAGAGAGAGAGAGAGAGAAAGAGAGAGAGAGTGTTAAACCAAGGCTTCTAAATGTCAAATGCAAAAAGCTGAATTCTATGTGAACTCCAGGAGAGTTTTGAGAACGAAAGCACGCATCCGGAATGCCCGAGCTGCTTGCTAAGTTTGTGGAAACTCCTCTTGGCCTTCCTAATCAACTTCATTATAGAAAAGACCCCCCCAAATGTGTACTTTTAATAGCACCCTCTGGGATTCGGATGCAGGTGAGAAGAGAACCAGACAGTGAGAAAAACTGATTACTTGATGGCCCGTCCAGGGTTCCTGAGTGGGGCTGTGTTAGCCTGAAACCCTAAACTGCTAAATCCTTGGCCTGCTTCTTACCAGGTAGAATAAAGTAAATCCACTTACCTGTTGAGCAGGAGCAGATAAGATCTATTATGGGGATTGAATTTTATATAAACCTATTAAAAAGCGCCAGCAAAGCTCCCAGCATTCAGAATTAGCTTTCTGTATTCCCAGCCAAAAAAAAGTCACCCTGAAGGAAAAAAATTCTTCACTGTGGATGTCAATAAGGAATGAAAGGCAAGAACAAGCAGAAATTCATTTTGCACTTCAGACTTTGCATGGGATTTAATGGCACAAATTTTTGATGAGGAGTGAAAAGGAGCCGGCATGTTCTCCTGACCCCTCCTGGCGTTTGGCAGAGCTAATCTCGGCCACCTCCATCAAAACTTTTCTGCGCTTGAATTTCCCTAACTCCGTGTTCCTCAGTCTCCCTCACTCTAGGACTGTTTTTGGCTGGCCCCGCTCCTCTGCCACCTAACCAGTGCAAGTCGCTCAGGCTGGGCTCTTTCTTTAAACACGGGCTTGGGCTGCACACTCCTGCCGGCGCCTCCCGCTCCCCGAGTTCCCAGTGGAGTATCAGCTTCATGTGGAGACGGAATTCAGCTCCCTCCTAAGGGTTTGCAAGCTTCTCCTCAGCTTCTCTCATTCCCTTTAGTCTTTTCCTCTCCCCTCGCCCACCCTTTTTTCTTTTTCATTCGTCGCTGAGATTTAGATCCAGTCCTAGTGTTTTTTAATTTCCACTGAATGGTAGGGAAACCGAAATATCTGCCTGGTTTCTTTGATTCTCTCTCATCTCTCTCTCTCTCTCTTTCTCTCTCGATTCATTCATTCAGTATCCATTCATCCACTCATCTATGCAATAAATAGTTATTAAGTGCCAGCATTTATAATATTAATAATATTAAAATTAAATAATAACATTAAAATGATTATATAATTATTTATATATAAATATATATTTATATAAAATATTTATATTTATATATAATTTATGTATATTATATAGTTATATAATTAAAATTATGTATAATTTTAAAATTATATGTAATTATATAGTTATATAGTTTATATTTATATAGTTTATATATTTATATAGTTATATAATTAAAATAATATAATTTTAATAATTTAATTAAATCATTAAAATATAAAATTAATAATATTTATTCATGTCTCAGGCACTGTACTAATTTCCAGCGATAATGAAAAGCAAACACACACACACACAAATAGAAAGAGTCCAGCCTGTATGGAACTTTGAAGATAGACACTAGTGAAAGCATCACAAAACTATATCATGGCAAACTGCAGTGAGCACTGAGAAAGAAATGTCTGGAATACTGGAGAATCCACAACTAGAAAACCTGATCTCTGGAGAGCACAGAAAGGGATGAAGGAGGAGGATGTGCCTGAGAAACGTAGTTTCCAGCGGAGAGAGAAGGGAGGCTTACCTGGCTAAAGCTGAGTGGGAGCGAGAAAAAGAACAATGTAAAGTTTCATTTATGTTCCAATCCACTCACCCATTCATCTGCTCACCAATCACCATGTATTGGAGGGATTGTTTTGTGCCGGATGCTGCATGTACTCAAAACAAGAGATTCAATGATAAGCAATACTTGACAACACCCCACGAATATTGTATCACATGCTCATTATATGCCTGGCACTGAGGAGATGCCACATGCTGAGTTTCTATCCCTCAAGAGCGTGTTTGCACCCCTGGCAAAGCCCAGGGAGTGGAGATGGGGGCAAAAGAAGGCTGTTAGTAGCATTAGAGTACCTACAACTCTTGCTGCTTGTTGCTTTGGTCTTATAAAACTCGAATCAAAGCTCACACGTATTTGGAGACCCTTTCAGACATTTATTAGCCAGATTCTGCTCCATTTTTATGTGTTTCCTTCCCCGTGCTCTCAGTGCTGGTAAAATACTTACTAGCTACTTCTTTCCATACCTTCCCAAGGCAGTGAAGACTCTACTTTTTAGATAACCAGCTCAACCTGCCAGAAACAAAATTCTCAGACAATTCTTTTCTAGAAGACAAAGGAAAAAAATAAAGTATTGTTGTATCGTCTTGATACAAACATTGGATGCGAACAATATCATCCTCCCCTTCAAGACGGATAAGGATCGTGGTTTTCTTTCTTTTGAACATCTAAGGCAGGGGTCCTCAAACTTTTTAAACAGGGGGCCAGTTCACTGTCCCTCAGACCATTGGAGAGTGTGCACTGTGGGCCTGGGACGAGTCGGCTACTAAGCAGGACAGGCAGCGGTGGCAAAAACACACAGAGGGTCAGATAAATGTCCTCGGCAGGCCGCATGTGGCCCATGGGCCGTAGTTTGAGGACGCCTGATCTAAGGCATTTACAACTCATTTATCTTATAATAAGAGTGTTAAGTACTGGAGTCACACAACTTCAGAGGTAGGAAGGCCCTCGTAGATCATCCAATTGGATCTCTGAAGTCACAGGTAGTGTAAGAATGCAGCCCAGGGATGTTAATTGACTTGGTCACAGTTATGCAAACACAGTACAGATCGTAGTATACGGCCTCTAAAGTTGAGTTCTCTGGGAAACAGGCTACGAGGCCCAGGTGTATGTGCGGGAGGCTCACTGGGGACTCTGGAGTACACCTGTGAGGGAACAGAGAGGACAGGAGTGGGGAGGAAGGGGATGGACTTCTCTGCAGTCACAGCGAAGACCTCACTCACATGGTCCCACAGAGCAGTCTGGGTTGGGTGAGCTCTTCAGTGTTGCTCTGCCTGGGGTCACAGGGACCAGCCACTCACTGGATGCGGCTGCCCCCTGCAGAGGGATCATGACCTTGGACAGGGGCGATTCTAGAAGAATCCACCAGCTACCGAGACTCCTAGCAGCTGGGGAATGGGGGACTTGGTGCTGAGAGGCATCCGTGCAGCTCACCGAATGAAGCACCTGCCACTTCAGATGGTGGTAGATGCATGACAAGTATTTCCCAGGGAAGAGGGACAAAGGGCCTTATATTGGATTTCTTGCTTAGTCTCTCATTCCCAGATGCTGTCTTAATTACCTTATTTAAAAAAAAAAAAAAAAAAAAAAAAAGAAAATATTATCGGAAGAACATGCATTCACCTGAAAAACTTCATTCAATGTTAATTTGGAATGTTCACCACAAAGCTCATCTGTCCCAGGTAATGTTCTAAGTCGGGTGTCCTCAAACTACGCCCCGCAGTCCACATGTGGGTGTTTTTGCCCATTTGTTTTTTTACTTCAAAATAAGATATGTGTATAGTTTTTTTGTGTAGGAATTTGTGTATAGTTTTTTTTTTAAAAAAAAACTATAGTCCGGCCCTCCAACGGTCTGAGGGACAGTGAACTGGTCCCCTGTTTAAAAAGTTTGAGGACCTCTGTTAAGTATTTGAGATTCAGAAAGGAAGAAAACAACGTTTGTTAGAATTCATCCTATTGATTTCTTTAACATCTTTCTCACTATATTGTGGATTTTTGGAAGAGGGAGCTACGTTTTGCTTTTCCTTATATTTCCCATATCTTGCTTCATGCCTAGTGTATAAATGTTTGTTGAATGAAAAGAGTAACAAACTCTTCTACACACATAGACAAGTTCTTGAGCTTCAACCATTATACCTCTAAATATTTAATCGCTGAACAAATATTTGTTTCATCTCTAGCCAGATTTCAGAGATCTCCTAAATCTTCCTGAGGCAGACTGTAAGGGAGAGGAAATGCTGGCAGGTTTGAAAAATACATACAGAGGAAAAGAATATGATTTGCTCATCACCGGAAGAAATAATCTTGGCTTTGATTTTTTTGTTCTTATTTTCTTCCCATAGTTATTCAGACACCTGCAGATCTTTCCTAAGAAGGTTGCAGAGTTTGTAACATTGGATTCTTCTTATACTCCAGGATTTTTCTGAGATTAATGTTCAGCAAGTCTTAAGAACCTCATTTGCAAATAATGGCATGTCCCAATCTAAACCTCTTTCAAAGGGAGAAAACATTCTTTCTGTGTTTCATGAAATTACATATTCGTTATGTATTTTACAAAGCGACCCCCACAAAAATGGGTGAATAGTATAAGAAGGTGGTAACATACTTAGTGATATATAAATATTACATGGGGAATTTGCTAAAAATATATACTTCCCTAAAAATTATCCCCTGAAACTCCAATTTAGACCTAGCATTTCTGATCATTCCAAATGGCTTAGTATGTTGGAAAGAATAGAGATTGTGGAGTTAAAAGTTAAGTTTCTGTTCTAATTCTGGCACTTACTTTGTGACTCTGTGCAAATCCTATAGCTTATCTTCTGACTCTGTTTCCTCACGTGTTCTAAGTGGTATTAAAAGTAAATTTCTTTTCTACCTTGAGAGAGTTATTAATGGGTATTAAAAAAGTGAGTATGCATAATAATATCTTAGAAGTCTTAAAGGCTAGACAAATGTCCTTATGAATGAAATTTTCTTTTCTTTCCTTTTCTTTTCTTTTCTTTTTTCTTTCTTTCTTTTTTTTTTTTTTTTTGTAGAGAGAGTCTCACTCTGTTGCCTGGGCTAGAGTGTAGAGTGAGTGCTGTGGTGTCAGCCTAGCTCACAGCACTCACAGCAACCTCAAACTCCTAGGCTCAGGTGATCCTCCTGCCTCAGCCTCCTGAGTAGCTGGGACTACAGGCATGCGCCACCACGCCCGGCTAATTTCTTCTATTTTTAGTAGAGACAGACTCTTGCTGGTCTCAAACTCCTGACCTCAAGCAATCCTCCCGCCTTGGCCTCTCTGAGTGCTGGGATTACAGGTGTGAGCCACCGCGCCCGGCTTCCTTTCTCCTTTTATATAGAAAATTTTCGTGTTTTACTCTGAGCATTTTTTTGTTCACTCATCAGTACATGGAGAAGTCTGCTCTTGGCCTGCTCATGTCTATACACCAGCTAATGAGAACCTCATATGTCTATATCATCGTCACAAAGATACTCTTGGAAAATCAAATCAAAGCTGGATGACAGAAATATGCATGGCCAGCCCAGGGATTTTCCAGGTGGAAGATGTTGCAGAGGAATCTATAGCCAGGTTGCTATGCAAAGGAACTTGATCTGTTCACGGTTTCTTCTGTATATTGATGAAGCTGCTCTGTCATCTAATTTTCTCTTCTCCTTGGTCTCTGTTTCTCATATACAGAATGGCAGTGGATGGGCTATTTGCTGGTGCTTTTATCTATTGACTGAGGGAATATCTCAAATATCAGTTGGCAAGTCTCTTTGGTGCCTTTTTCACCCTTGCCCATCCTAGACAAACTGCATCAAGAAACTACTTGTTCAGAACAGGATACAGTTCCACAGTAGCGGTCCATATACAGCCCTCTGCTCACCTTGGCATCCATGTCTTATTTCCTGTTTAAGAAGTAGGAGAGTGGCGCGGCGCAGTGGCTCACACCAGTAATCCCAGCACTCTGGGAGGCCGAGGCGGGAGGATCACTCAAGGTCAGGAGTTCAAAACCAGCCTGAGCAAGAGCAAGACCCCCTGTCTCTACTAAAAATGGAAACAAATGAATTGGCCAACTAAAAATACATAGAAAAAATGAGCCGGGCATGGTGGCGCATGACTGTAGTCCCAACTACTCGGGAGGCTGAGGCAGGAGGATGGCTTGAGCCCAGGAGGTTGAGGTTGCTGTGAGCTAGGCTGATGCCATGGCACTCTAGACTGGGCGACACAGGGAGACTCTGTCTAAAAAAAAAAAGTGAAAGGGGGAGTACAATGGAGGGTGTTCACAGAGCAAATTATATTTCTTCAAACTTGTTCTCCAAACCACTGCTCCTGGCAGAATATCTTCACATCCGTTAACTTTGCCATATTCTTTTAGTTAGAAGTCACACGATCTGTCTGCACTCTCAGGGAAGGGATTGTACTGTGGAGGGACACATTAGGTTGCCTTAGGTCTGTCCACCGCAGAACGTAATCAGAAAAGTCTGAGCTTCCTTTGTGAAATTGTATAAGACAAGCTTCCTTCCCTATTCCTCATTATGGTTTTCCCCATTTATCTCCTTAGTCATTACGAAAGTTCTCATGCCGTGTTACATTCTGTTGTCTGCTCCTGGGGAATTTGCATGATAATAAAACTCTATTTTAAGGAGTTTTATTATTTTATCACAAACATTTGTTTCGGGATAAAACCACACAAAGCCTAAAAGTGGCGTTGCTCTAATTTGTTCCCATAAATAAACTTCACTTAACATTAAGCATATTCAAAAGGGCATATTCTCAAGGGCATTCTGATTGAGCTAAGACTTGCTAGAAGTCAAAGCATTATCTAGAGATGAGAAGAAAAATAGATTTCAGCTGGAATTTCTGCTTACAATTTTTATTCAAATTATTTCAGTATTAGTTAAGGTGTCTCTCTGGCAATATTCAGCTCATTAAACTGTAGAAGTCATACTTTAATGCCATATAGTAATCATTTTCTACATTAGATGTAATTTATTTTTGGATTACCTTTGGCCATTTGTAATTTCATCATTTATATGAATCAATGGGAAATTATGAAAGGTTCATAATTCAGGCATTTGGAAAATAAGGGGCTATGCATTTATTCTAGAATAATTTGGCATTTCTGTGTGATGTGCTTTTATTATAGTTCTAGCATATAGTACCTGTTGCCTCTAGAGTGCATATCCTGTTACACTTGACATCTTTTGCTTTTTTTCAGTTCGTTCACCATTTCGTCCCATAGAAGGTAGAAACATTGAGTTCCCAGAGAACTAGCATTCTGCCCTGTTCCCACTTTTTTCAGTATATCTTTGGATAATTAACTTAATAATTTTCCTCTTGAACTTCTTCATCTACAAAATAGAAATAATGATGCTCCCTACCTCACATGGCATCATTGATATTGTTGAAACAATGAGCATCCCATTTTTATCACTGTCAAAAAGCACATGGTAAGAATTCAGCAAATGGAAGCTACCTTTTTCAAGTTACAGTTATTCTTAAAAAGCATAAAAGGGCAGCATTTACCGTCATGTGTTTGTTAGCAGCAGAACTAAATCATGATAGGCGTTTTCACTGGCTATCATGATATATTGAAATGAGGCTGCTTTGGTTGCAAGTGTCAGAAATATAACTCATGAAAAGGAGGGAGGGAGGCAACATGTTGGCTTAGATGATTGAAAAGTCCAGGGATAGTTGGATTCTTGAGCTCAAACACTTTGTCAGAATGAAGTCTCTTCCACTGTCTTGGATCTACTTTAATATTGATAGTCTTCACTCAGCTATTCTGCTCTCTCCATTTGACCAGAAAGCTATTCCTTTCCAATTTGTTTCGGTAAAATGCCTGTGATTAGCTCTAATGTTACCAATGCAGGTCGCATACCGTTTGCTGAACCTGTAACTTACAGTGAGGCGAGTTTATTGATAGGATCGCCCAACCCCAGACCCGGGGCTGAAGCCAATCCAAATCAAGGTGCCTGAACAGAGAATGGACCATTGCTGATGTCGTAAGGGGTGGAAGATGCTAGGTGTTACACCAATAAATAAGAGAGCACATTTTAAGTAAAGCTATGTTTAACACAAATGCCCATTTATTTTTCAGTGATAGTTTATTAGTCATAAGAAACAGATACTGATTCTGGATAGCATTATTACAGATCAAATTTATTGGAAAGAAAGAATATTGTGGAAAGAAAAATCTGCGAAAACAAGTAGAGAAGCAGGATTCAGGAATTTCAGGATGCCTCTTTAGAAATCCAAGAAGCAGAGATTCTTGGGTCCTTGCTTAAGGTCCCTCTGAGAGTTTGCTCTAGATCTTGTATTGTTTGAATGAAAAACTTCATTCTAGTGAAAGAGTGAATGATTAGTCTGGCTTGGGTCATGCCCATATCCTTTGTATACAGGTAGAGAGAATCTTGGGCTTATTTTGAGTGGCAATCCTGCTAAGAATACATCCAGTGGGAGAGGGGTAGCTTCCCAAATCAAAATCTGAGGAGCTTTTATGAAAGGAAGTGATATAAATGTTTGACAGACAAAAATCAGACCACAGATGTACAGTCATGTTCTTCATTTTTATGGTAGAGTTCCTTCCACAAGAGATTCAGGAGATTCGGAACCAAGTGTTCCCGGTCTTAATTATGGCTTTGCTATTATTACATGTGTGACATTAGACATATTACTTAATATATCCATCTGTTTGTTTTTTCGGTGTGAATAGTATGAGTCCCTCCTTTGTAGGTGCCTAAAATGGGAAAGGACAGTAGTTTTGATAATGACATGATGAAGAGGTGGTCAACCACCAGTTGACTGAGTGAAGTAGTAGTAATAGTTTTATTCAATAAATTGAGAAATATCAGCATAGTGGTGAATGTACATATTTACACAAAGGGAGCAAAATCAGGCTTTCTCTTTCAAGAACTGGTATCATCATAAAATGGAAAGAATCATGAAATAAAATAAGTAGACTTCAGCGCTTTTTCCTGATGTCCATCGTAATTGTCTAAGCGACCACATCAAAGAGCTCACTTAATCTTCTTGACTTCAGTGATTAAGTTGAGGTGTGGGATGGGGGTCATTAATGGATTCACCTTCCAGTGCTAACATTCATGACAATAAAACAAGCAAGAGAGAGAGACAAAATAGGAAGTTTACAGAAATATTTTTCATAAGTAACTTTTTGAGCATTTACTGTGTAACAGATACCAATGTAAACACTTCCACATATTATTTAATCCTCACGACAGTCCTATGAGATAGGCTCTTTTATGATTTGCTCATTGTAGCAGAGTAAACTGAGGCACGGGGGGGGAGGGGAGTGACTGGTCCAGGGCCTTATCTAGAAGTCGCAGCGCTCTCAGAGATTCCAGCCCAAGCATGGTACGAGTGTCGAATTCTGTTACGCTGCCTCTTAGCCACATGTGAAGACACTAGTCACTTAGCCATTCTCCCCCTAAGTAGTCTCCATGGGAGTTTGGAAAGTGTTGAGACGGTTTGGGTATTCTGCAAGAGTAATTGAAGATTCAGTTCCACGATGTTCCTTCCATGCTGGAATAAAAAAAAAGAAAAAGAAAAAATAATAAAAATAAAATTAAAAAAAAAGAAGAAGAATTGAAGAGTCCATGGATTTTAATGGGCAATACTCCCTGAAAAAGCAAAACGATAGTGGGAGAAACACAGCAAACAGATGAGCTTCTTTTCTTCTCCAACTCTGCTCACCCTAGAGTGACCTACTTTTTGGTTGACAGGTGTTTAATGCATCCTTGTGCTTCTAGACTTCATGCATCAGCAATCTCCTATCTTCTGCTATGAACTCTTATGTAGGAAGGAAATCCCCTAACACACTGATTCAATTAATAGTGAAACGAATAAGTTCATGTTTATAAACATTTTGGAATAGACACAGACAAAATTGTATGCCCAACACTTGGAAGGAGTTAAACACTAAAATAAAGTGGGCATCATGGAGGTGCTTATCATTTTGTAGGAATAGATATCTCCAGTGCGAGCCAGATCACCTAGTGCTGGGTTTTCATACCGTCTGTCAAGGATCAACAGATTGCTATGAGGTAGAAAGTTACTTAAATTCTAGTTACCTCTGTAAGAAAGTACCAGCAACTGTTCCTTAGCGTTCTGCTCTGAGTGAACATTCATGTTTTGATAAGAGAGGGATTTGGTGTAACTTTGATTCTTCTCTTGCAAATGCCCATGCTTCCTCCCAAGTCAATGAGAAATAGTGTAAAAGATGAGAAACTTGGGCATAGATTAGAAACCGGAGATGGGCCAGTGGCTTCAAGAAGCTTTCAAAGAGGTTTTGTTTATATAGAATTGGATTTTTTTTTTTCCTAAATAGCATTTGTGAATTGACAATGATCTGGAAAGACTTAAAATCTGATGTGTTAAGACATTTTTGCAAACAGCATTAAGCATGCCTCAGGGAAGAAATAATGGAGTGGACCCGGGCTGTGAATGGGGAAGCGATTCTGGGAAGCAGCTATTGCATAAAACACTTTCGGTGTGTTTATGGATCTTGGGGACGGGGTGAGGACAGTAATGTAGGCCATTACCGTCCCAATCGGATCATAAGAAATAGCATCCACACCCGCCCACCCATTCACTGCTTCGCAGGAGCACTGAAAAACGGTCCGCCCGACAGGCTTGAACTTGAAGCTCAAGTTCGAGTGTGTGTTATGGGGGGAGAAGTGTAGGGGGTAGGGAGGTAACGAGAGAGAGAGAGAGAGAGGGAGAGGGAGAGAGAGAGAGAAGGGCTCTGTTGGGCAGCACCGAAGGGAGAAAATTGTAGGCGACACCACTCTCTTGGCAGCTTCTATTAATAATAAAAATGAACCCTGGACACTGAATTAGGCATTCGACAGGTCAGGTGGTGATTCCTGGATTCCAGGAACCTTTGCACATATAATCCAGCTGAAGGACGTGTCATTATGTCGAGTTCCAATCGGCTTGCTGTGCAAACTTCTAACCAGGTGGCCGCCGGGAGCTTCCACAATGACTCAGTGGCCAATTAAATGCTTTTGAATTCTTGGCTTGCATGCAAGAGGCATGCAAACATATTCAACACACATGGCGGTAATGACAGAGGGGGTAACTAGCCACAGAGAGCAGCTTGGGAGACCAGCACTCACAGAAGGCAGGCCAGAGTGACTTAGAAAGGGCCACCTGCAGGAGTCGGGAGGGATGGTACCGTGTCTCACCCAAAATAAGCCCTACCCATAAAGTAAGCCCTAGCAGGATGTCCGAGCATGTGCGCAATAGCAGCCCCACCCCAAAAATCAGCCCTGGTGCCGGGCGTGGCTGCACAGCGCGTCTGCACAACCCATGCGTGTCGTCGCGGAGCGGGAAAGAACACGAGCAGCCCTTCTCATCCACCCCGTGACAGCTCCAGTGCTCGACGGGAGAGATCGGGGCCGATGGCTCTAAAGGAAACAGAGTCGCAAGACATTCGGGATGGGATTCAGGGTTTGGAGAGTGAGGATGATGTTCCAGAAGAAGACGACTTCACTCTATTTGAATCAATGTAGATGGTTGTACTATACTTAAAAAAAATAACACATCCCCTGAAAATCAGCCCTAGGGTGTCTTCTTGAGAAAAAATAAATATAAGACCCTGTCTTATTTTCGGGGAAACACGGTAGTCTTTTCCCAGCAGAGCTTCTGGGGACTGCAGCCGTCCGAGGGGGACTCCGGGTTCTCCGGGTTAGAGCCCCTGCAGGCTCCTGGGCCGTGGTCCGTTCCTTTGTGGTTCTCATGGTCCTCACTCAGCAGGGGTGTCCGTAGCCGTTGTCTCAGCTGCCTTTGGCCTTCGCTTTGTCATCTGGTCGCAGGGTGGCCAGCCCCATCCTGTCTCCTGTGATCACCTCCATCCACCAAACGTGCGTTTGTCACTCAGTGTCCTTGCGGGCCGAGTCACTTATCACAAATGACTCCATTCGGAGACATTTAGGGTCACAAAAAATGTTACCGTGCGTCACATATGCCCTGGGAAGATGATTTGAACAAACTCGGTACCCTACGGAAAAGTGTCTTTGATAATGAGATGTCAGCATTTAAATATGTTTCTTTGAAATTCCATCAAGTTGGCCATCTCCGATGCATAAACAGATGGCATTCTAAAACACTTTTATCTGGAAACATTATTTTTAAAATTCGGAGTGTGTGTATATATATATTTTCTCTCTAGAAACACTGTCTATATTGGTCACATTCCAAGGCTAACCAATGACAGCCTCTCTTCTGGGATGTTCCTGGGCTACGACTGACAGTTGCCATGGTGACATGTCACAACTGTGTCGATAGCTATGACAATCGGCACAACAGCGGGCACGTACTGACTTACCGTGTGGCAGGCACCGGTCCAAGGACTTTGCATGAACTCATTTAATTAACCCTCACTACATTCTCCATGAGATACCGTGTTTCCCCGAAAATAAGACAGGCTCTTATATTTACTTTTCCTCAAGAAGACACCCTGGGGCTTATTTTCAGGGGACGTGTTATTTTCCCCTCAAACCCTCATCTTGCAGCACGCACAGGATGGCCGGGACCTGACAGGGGGAGCCGACCTTGTTGGTGGGGCTGCCCACACCTTTCCGGTCACCTCTGGGAGAGTAGCTGTCACGATGGGGCGGATGAGAAGGGCTGCTCGTGTCCTTTCCCGCTCCGCGACGACACGCATGGGTTGTGCAGACGCGCTGCGCAGCCACGCCCGGCACCAGGGCTGATTTTCGGGGTGGGGCTTCCATGGCGCACGTGCTCAGACATCCTGCTGGGGGTTGTTTCATGGGTAGGTCTTATTTTCGAGGAAACACGCTAGGTCAGAGTGCCGTTCCTTTACAGATCAGGAAAGTAAGGCATTTAGTGTTTAGGTCATCGCCTGCAGTCCCAAATTGGGAAGAGGCAGAGCTGGATTTAACACCCTACAGTAGTCAGTCTGGCTCCAACTCTGTCCCCGTTGGGCTCCAGCTGGTCAGCGTTGCAGTTCGGCATCTGTGAAGACGCAGGCAGCGCCGGGTGCTGTGCCAGGTGCTGGCGATAGGCGGGAATGCAGTTTTAGCCCACAGGAGCTGCCAGGTAGCCCAGTGTGGACAGATAAGCTCGCAGGGCCCTGAACAGAAGCACAGAGAAGATCGTCCAGCAGGACATTGACACGGATGGCGGACTCTCGGCGAGGAAGCAGAAACTGAAAGATTTCATGGATGTGGAAACGTGAGATGCTTTGGAAGCAGGAGAGTAGAAGTTTCAACCAACGATAGGAATATCATAGGCGGG